>JAQFXM010000587.1:0-45980 GCA_034693345.1 Entomobrya multifasciata | reverse complement strand
AAAGATGATTCAATTTTAATATGTCACTCTTAAATAAAAAGTGACACCCTGATAACCCCTTATTGTATATACTTTTTCATAAAGATTTAAAAGACTACTAACGTAATTGTAACATAAAATTCTCTATCAAGTAAAAGTAAAAACTTTTGCTTGTTCATTGTTAGACATGTTCCAGCTAACCTGGCTAACTTGCAACTTAAGTCAATTGTATGAAATATACATACATAAATACAAGTATTTTTCTGATAAACCAAAGTTGTAAAAATAAATACAGGTACTTTTGTCGGGGAAAGTCACCACAAATTTCGCCTTTTTATAATCCTTTTCTTCTACAAGAGTTAAGCTTTTGGAGATTAGTGAAACGCTGAATGTCACTGTCGGAATAAGTCAATACACCAGGCCAAATACCTATATTTTATTATGACGCGTCAACTTTTGCACTTTTTCTTAACGTCTTGATCACCATCATCTCAAGAATAAAAATGCTTTATGTAAAGTGCAAGTGGGAAAAAGTGGTTGTTGCATTTGAAATAATAATAGACTAACCATTTTGTACTTGAAGAAGATATACTTATTTTTATAACACACCGGGCGGGATGATATGCGATCAAAAACAGTATATATTTTTTACAACTTCTTTATTCCCTTGTTATATCCGTTTTGCAACGGAGCATCAACAACAAACACCAAATCGCGCATATTGCGTTGCGGGTCTGATGTTTTTATTGTCTATTTCTCCTGTTCTTCGTCTTCTTATTCTTGTCATTATTATATAAGCTCCTCTCAACCATGAGAGGAGGATGATGGCCCATAAAAAGAGCTCTCTGGCAACATGTTGCTTGGTGTGGTGTGGTGATGATGGTGGTTCTTTTGCTTGTTTTGCTTTTTTTACTCCTGACTTTTGATTGCCCTCTCATTTCTTCAAGCCTTTTTGCATTGCATTTTTATATTTCAATAAAAAAGTTAGATAACAAGAGTGCAAGTTAAGCAAGCAAAGTTGTGAGATTTGGATCGAAACTAAAAGCCACAATATAAAAAATCATGACATTGACACCCTCACCACCACCATCAAGTCGATTATATTAAGAACTTTATCTTGATCAAGACCAAGATGATCTTTCAATGAAACCAGAGCAAGAGCAAATAATACTCATTTTTTATTTATATTGTAAAATTCAACTTTGTTTTTTATTTCCATTATCATGCTACGTTTTATGAGCGACAATGTTTAGTATTCACATTCGTTGATAACTTGTTGGGCTATAAAAGTACAAATTGCGTTTAAGCATTTTTTTCTCATTGAATGAATCATGAATGGATTATCTTCACAGTTGGGAATATGGATATTTTTTTCAAAAAACTGTGAAATGAACAACAAAAGCGAAACAATTTTAAAAGGGCGATATAAATAAAATATTATATTTCCCACCCATGTTTCTCGTTTTTGGAAAATAATCCGCGAGCTTTTCAATTGGAACTTTGAAATGAGCGTGTAGACTAAATAAGTTATTTGTTGTAGCTTTTCCCGTCATAGTCATCACCTTTTTTGAAAAATAAAGCTACGCATTAAATTGACCTTATACACCAATATGCCTAATGCCTTGTCTTGATGTACTGGTGTACGCACCTATTAATACCAGTGTATACATGACGGGCAACAAACAGGCAATTCAAAATAGGAGGTTTATTAGACGAGAACAAGAAGGGATATTGTTGAATCAATACTTGGCACTGTTCAAACTAACGAGTTATCTATGTATGAAGCGATGCGGAAAACTCCTATAAATATTTTACTGCTCCGTTATATAAGCTCATCATCATCAACATCTTGTATTTTGGAATGTTTACTGGTAACACGGATAATAATGAATCATTCAAATCGACTATAGTTGAAAATGTAAAATGTTTGCAAAATGTGAAGCCCACTACAACGATACGACCATACTTAATTATTAATTCAAGAGTCCACGGCAAAATGGTGTTGTTCATGGCGTATTTATATTTAAAGTAGAAACTCCAAATTTTAAAATATAATATTCGCAATTTCCCGTTAAGCAGATCAATTAATTAGGTCTAACTTTGATGTAAAATATGTAATTATGAATCATTTTGTTTATAATGATGAGGTATGCTAAATTAAATTAATTGTGAAGATAAAATAATTGCAGATTTGAAGGAAATCAATTAATTTGGGGAAATACTTGACAAAAGAAAACCCAAAAACCCTAAAAATCGTCAATTATACCAATTTTCGATTGATAAATGGGTACTTCCTTAAATGATTAAAAATTACTGTGCCTTTATTGCCTTATCATCAAGATAAAGAAACAATATATAATGCATACAATGTAATGTGTTACTAGGTATTCTAATACGGTATGCATATAAGGTGATAGTTAGTGAGTAGTTTTATGTGACGATGATTGGCCTGCCCTTCTTGCTGGACATGCATATTCATAAACATATACACTTTTTATTACCGCTTTACCTACAACAAGCTCAAATTTCATTCATTTTATACCTGCCTGCGTATACCTATTTATTACACACACGCGTTGTTGCGTTTTTTCAACCAAAAAAACTTGCGGACAGACTACATTTTCATTCATTCCTCCGTACTTTGTTGTACAGCTTGCTGGTAGGTACATATAAATACTCAGGTAAACCGGACAGATGGTAATTATCGCAAAAAATATGGAAAAATTGCTGTCCTGTCCCATTCTCTCTTGTCTTAAATAAGCCTAAAATGATATCGCATGCAGGCAACTAATAGTGTAGCACAAGCTACAAATACAAACATACATGAAAGTAAAGAGAGAGGGTCAACTCACATTAGAACACAGAAAAAAACTTCTAAAAAACGCACTAGTAGTAAAGAGCGAGTAAATAAATAAATTGTTATGCGCTACTACACTATACACACAAAACATTATATAAAAGTAACATATGTACTCGGTGGCATTTATTGGTGAAGTGTGCTATTATTATCGTCATTATCATTATACTTGTCTGAGTTCCTCGGTTCCTCCTTGTCATTAACTTTGTTCTTGTTTTTCTGCCTGTCTTGCTAATATTTTAAGCAAACATGTACCTTAGCCTTTCTCTCTACAAAAAAACGAACACAACTTTTTTTCTCTCGCGAAAAGGTGCCCATTTCTTCATTATCGTCACTGATATGCCCGTCATCATCATAGCTATTTTCTCCCTGTCATAATTGTTTTCTCTGTCTGTTGTCTGTATAATATATCATGTTTCTCAAAGTTTACTTACTTATTTTTTGCACGTTTAATATATTTGCATGTGCAATATTGCAGATATGCATGCAGAAAAAAATTATGCGGCCTTTCTTCAGGTTTTTTGAAGGATAATGATGATAAGGATGATAATGAATAATTTTACTGGAGCAGCAGCTTGCAAAATTATACGTCATATATACACCAATCCACTTTGCAAAGCAGTTCAGTCAGAAGAAGAAGTGCACTATTCACTTGTACTGCACACACTATACACAAAAGTCATAAATCTAAAAAGGGAAAAAGCAATAAATCAATCCAATGTGGCATGATGGCATGTTATCCTCTCTCTCTCTCTCTTTTCCGTTTCTTTTGCTCATGCTCGTTCAATATAACATATAATACGACAGTTACACGGCTATTTAATGTACTACAAATAGGAGAGAGGAAGATACTCCGAGTCACTGAGTCAGTGTTAATGTTGCAATGTAATGCAATAAGAAAACTGGAAAAGGGTTCTGCTTCTATCTGGCTTGGCCTGGTGTAGTATAGCCGGCCGGTCTGCTGGGTTCTTGAATTTCCTTTTTCTCACCAATAAATAAAATCGTTCTAGAAGAAGAACAAGAATTCAAGTAAGCTTCGCATTTTGTACACTTTAAGTTTATGCTGTAATAATCGATGGTATAATAATAATGTTTCCTCTTGAAAAATATTATCTGTTTTATGTGTGGATAGTATAAAGGGTCAAGTTACAAGGACTTCACTTGATTCATCATCATCATATCTTCATGAATGCATCCCTTTTTCAAGGCTTTTTATTATTTTCATCATCTTCTTCTCTTTGGACACTCTGCTAGACTTACTGACTGACTGACTGACTGACTTGTTCAAGAGGATCATCTTCTTAAACGTTTTCATGTATGATGTATGTATACGCACACATAACTTGTCGACGATGATCATCATGATGATGACATGACATGACTACAAATTCCTTTTCATTATACACTCCAAAGCTATTGTGATGATCGGAATACGTGTACACGGAACTCTTTGTTTGCTGGGTTCACTTTTTCTCTCTTCATCTTTGCTGGACGATGATGCGTGATTGGTTTCTATATATTTTTATTCCTCTTCACACACACACAAGAAAATTATCTTTTAAACATTCTGATATATATTTTTTCAATGTATCGATCGGGATTATCAAAACAACCGGATTTAATTGCCTTGTGTTGCTTGCGATGTACTAAATAGTTTTTATGAAGGCAAACACAAGACCTTAAAACCAAACCACTTTTGCAGGTGTAATTTTGAAGTGAAAAAATATCCACCTTTTTGATTATATAACATATTATGTTACAATAGCTTATTCTAAGATGCTTAAAGAAATAAAAAGTATTTCGTTTCATATTTTTTTTCCTTAAATATTTTTTTCCTTCACTCGCACTTCTCTGGAGTGATCGCGTGAAGTCCTAATTTTGATTTTATATTTTTATGAGGAATTATACAATTTTTTTGGGGAACAGCTGAAAAATGTGCTTTTTGTGATTGTGACTACCCTGCAAAGAGTATGTACAATGAAGTGGTAGTATGGTAGCTGTTGTGTTGTGAAGAAGATGGTGATGAGCAGATTATCACGAAAAAATCTGTGTGTGTGTGCGTGTTTCAAGCATGCAATCTTTCTTTCTTTTTTCTCTCTTTTGTACTTAAGGTAGGTAGGTACCTACATGCATAGCATATAATAAATAGTGTAAAATAAAAAGGAATAATATTCCTCTAAAATAGTAAGTTGACCATGTTGATTGTAGTTTTTTTCTTTTCCTTTTCATTTTCTTGGTTAAGTCCCATTTCTAACACGAGACGATAAATATTGTAAAACCAGAAAAAAATTGTATGATATAATAATAATAACAGCAGTGGTAGTATTAGTAGTAAAGTATAATGTTTTGTGTGTAGTAAACTAATAGATATTTCCTCCTTTTTACTTTTCGTTTCGTCTGAATTTTCTTCGTCCTCTGCTTTTTTCATAGTAAAAAACTAAAAACCTACATATAATATTGAGTCCGTCCCTTCTGCTGTGCCGTGATGGTTGCGGTAAAGAGAAATTAAATTCAAATTTGCCCAAGGCTGTCAAATTCCTTGTTAACTCACTCAAAGAAGTCAATATAAATGCATGAGATCAATAGAGCTGAACTTATGTATAAAGAACCCAATGTGTTTCCAGCAAAAATAATTATTTTTACCTATTTACTTACATCGTATGTTAGGAACGTACTGGTAGAAAAAAAATACAGCTCATGTGCAAAATTAAATTCAATGTTTTAATATTCATTTATTTCTGGAGGGGGAACCCAAACTCTAATTGTGCAAAAATTGGAAAGCAAATTTTTAAATAATTGTTACAGCATATGCATATCTATCCCTCCCTACTATCTATTGTGCAAGTTTGTAATTTACATTCATAATTATTTTTTAAATTTCAATTCTCACTCCCAATTGGAGCTAATCATTTTTAAAATGCTATCTTTATTGATAGAGCTTTTGCAGCACATTCAAAACTGTGTATGCACGCATGTACCTATAAAGCACGGTTTTTGATGATGTGACGGTTAATGTCCTCTGCTGCTTTCTTTTCACCATCGAACAAACAATGTCATGATGATTTTAAGCATTAAGTCAAGTGTTTGTGCACTATATAAAATGCGCTTACTTGCTGCTGGTGGTATGATGGTGCTGAATGTTCAACAATAAAAATATAACAAGGATAAAACCCATGAGAATGACTTGCCATTTTTCCACCATCATCCTTTAAAAAAGTAACATATAACACGGGACACAATGTCAAAAAATCCAAACCCGTAGATTTTTTTGTGTGTGTACCGGCATTACTTTGTGAAGTCTGCAGCGATATGAATATAAGAATTACACATCCGTCATCCTGTAATTCAATTTTTTTCATAATAAAAAAGAAGGCGAAAGCCAATTTTTTCGACTACACTACAACAACATATTATTTTTTGTGTATTATTTAACCAAGAGAAAAAAAATCCAGCCAAATCATCTTTTTGTCATCGTCATCATTATCTCTTGGTTTTTTCTCTCTCCCTTTTCCAATATGATAAAAAAGTATACAAGATGATAATGCATTAACATTATTTTCTTGACTTTAAATTTTTCAGAAGAAAGGTGGTTTGGATTTTTGGATATGTATCAAGTTTTTATGATGAACCTAACCAGGCTCAACAATCCACTTCTCTACCTATCTATTTAGGTATCTTCATCCAAAATCAAAATTCAGGCTCAGTTTTCAACCTCTCAAAATTCAAGATGACGATGATCATCACAGATCACTCGATATTATTATACACACAACAAACATAGCTATTTTCCAGAAAAAAAATTCTTTATCATCGTTAAAAGTCGTGTACACCCCTCATTTAATGTGAGTATATTGTAGGTTTTAAATTGTTGGATTGTGGTGGACCCTTTAGAAAAAATTCGGTATGAGTTTGCTGAGTATCATGATGATGCGCGATGATAACGATGACGAGATGGAGAAAAGGGGAGGGGGACATTTTTTATTGCTGGTATACATCATCATCGTCGTAATACAGTATATCATGCGCAGCAGCAGCATTGCACACACACATAGAAGAAAACTCAGGGCAAGGCAAGGCTTCTCTTCCAGCTGTAACGAATGACTATGCAGCAGCCAGCAAATATGTACACGACAACAGGAAGATGGGTAGGTAAACTATTTAACAATGTGTAGAGAGTGCAACAACCACAAAAATACCTTTTTAATATTACAATTATACAACGTCATCGCTATTATTTCCATTATCATTGGAGATACTAACTGGGATGACAATGCAGTGGAAAATAATAATGCCAGGATATGTGTAAAACACGGTTGGAAATTATAGGAATAAAGATGAAGACATGTAATTTGAATGGGAATTATCGTGTTTTTAAAAGACATTTAATTTTGGTGGAAATTGTGGTGTAGTTTTAAATTTCGCAGTAAAATATACTGTTAGAGTTGCAAACGACAGTAAAAATGAGCATTTTAGAATACCAACAGAACAAAAAGGATTACTTGTGTCACAATCATTTTAATTCTAATTTTCAACTACCACTTTTATCGTATTTATTACTAAACTTGACAAAGTAGACCACATAAAATTCATGTACTTTTCATGCCGTAAACATTAAGATCATGAGGACAGGACACGCAACAATATTATCTTCTTTTGGCTTTACATACTATTAGTAGTATGACTGCCTACCTATTCCAAAAGGTTGTTGGTTTCAATTCTTTTTCCCTGTACACATCTTTTATCTTCCAAATAAATCTTAAAATGTGTTCTTGTTCCTTTTACTGTGCTTGTTGTTCAACTTATTGTGTTACGTATTTAAAAGATCCATCAAGAAAGTGTCCTCTCTCTTTCTAAACTCAACAAGTAGTGCAGTGAGTGAATGCAGTCAGTCAGCAGAATGTTAGGTAGGACAATGTATGTAGCAACTCATAACACAACAATGAAGGGTTTCAACTTACTTGAAATGAAAAAAGAAATCCCTTTTACACTTTTTTTCTTGTGATGACTTGACTTACTTTCAACTTTAAAAATGTTTCCCTTAAGGAATTCTCAAGGTACATGATGATCGACTTTAAACAAGTCAAAGCTTACTGAATATCTAACTTCCCCTCCTCTTTTTTCCCAGGCGAGAAGGATGGACCCTATTTTGACCGTTTTTATACATTTTTTGTTGTTCTCATCATCTTTATGTCATATTATTTCAAAGCTGTAGTGAATTTTGTGAGTACACCTAAATTTTTTCCTTATTTCACAAAATATTTTTTCCACTGAAAAAATTCTTCAGCTCGTTTTCCTTCTTTTTGTAAAAAATAAGGGGACTCTTTACAGAAAATTGCACTTTTTGCCACTTTTCATTAGGATTGTTCAGTTTATTGCCCAATTTTACCATTATTACCTCAGCACCTATTTGAAAGCACGAAACAATATCCTGTGAAGCAGGATTCACTAAAAAGCACACATTTTTCACAATATCTGCAAATCGTGTATTTAGCAGAAAAGTAAATAGTTAGTTTTTAATTTAGTTTTTCTCGGTAACTCATTAAACCAGCTTATTATAAAAAATACTTGGAGCCTTTTTTTCTGGTGACCAGCAGATGGAAAATAAAAAACTACAGACATAACAGAAGTACATTTTATAATAGCAAATAAGTGTACTTCTTGTCCTACTTATCATTATATTTTGGTCATTATATCATTGTCGTCATCATCAGGTTTCATTTTTGATTTCCCTTTTTATATGCTCATTCACACACACACTAGCACACATTTTGCCTTATTAAAATAATTTACTACTTAACTTACCAAGCTCATGTTCTCTTTCTGCCTTCTCAAGTTCTTTGTATGGAAGTATATCGAGATGATCAAATGCGATGATCAAAATAATATATAATAAAAAAGCTGAAGGAAGAAGCTGAAAACTGATCCAGCCATTATTCATTAGCTTTATATAACTAAGGCCCTACCACACCACCACCAACTCACCTTTTCCTACATCCATCCATCTATCCTTCCACAAAACTAAATCATATTTCAAAACACGTCCATCTCCGTTCTGTAGTAATATCGTCTGAACCAGTTTACGTTTTCTTATAGGATTACATTAAGCCATGCCGATATACATATCAGAGAGTAGTAGTAAGAAGATTTTTGTCAAAAAGGCATGTTCTCAATATTTTTAATGAATTCACGTTCCAAAGGACCAAAAATATGTGTGCGCACACACATATTCACACATGGCAAGATTTCTAACTCTTGTTCATCAGCCTTTTCTCAGGATTTTCGATTGATGGCCTGTTAAAATGGAACACCAAACTTCCTGCCTTTGGATCAGCTTCAGCTTTGACAAAAAATCATCACAAAAAACGACACATTATATACAAACGTTTGCGTTTGTATTTTAAGAAGGTCGGAATCTTCTTCTTTTCCAGCAACACTCATTCACTCGTACAAACTGAAGCTCTATTCATCTATAAATGATTTGATTACATTAGCTGTTATGTACAAAGCTTAATCCCATTTTCGGTAGGACAAACGTTCAAGCAAACGTAAAGATTACAATTACAACAGAACACAACACACAAAGTTTTCCTGCCTTTAGCAATTGAAAGGAAAACTGTAATGTAATGAGTAAATGTAATAGTAACGGCATTCAGATACTCACATCACATGACACACACACACAAGTTTGGTGCTTATAATTTTCTTTCATGTCAATACATAAAAAAATTATATTAGAAGCTGCTGCTGATGGTGTAATAAATGAAACGAACACCTTGATCAAATGAATGAAAAGGTTCACCTTTTTATAACTTTCTTATAAAAATCCACTAATTACTGAAGGGAACCCGTGTTTAAGATACAATGTAGTACTTGATCTGGTCCAGCAGGATTATGGTAGGTAGATTAATTTTTAAAGGAGTGCAATAAAATTTCCTTGTGTGTGGCAATGGTAGTGGCACAAATATGAGTGTATAAATTATATTTACTGCTGGAGGCCAGTATTTTTTCAATGCATACATTATATATTTTTGTATAAAAATTGTTTGCAATATTAGCATTTAGTATCATGCACGATAATATGATTATCCAATGGAGCATTTTATATTAAAAAGTTGTAATAAATAGAAATGTGTACAGTGTACATAACGCATTCATAGAAATTTTTTAGTAAAAAAATGCAACGGACTCAGCCACCATGAGTGAACTTGTGGTAAGCATGCACAAGCACATCATCGTCATCATCAGCTCCTCCACTCTTTCCCTGCTCATGACACGCAAGGCAAAAAGGCATGGCAAACGCAGAATGGAAAAGCCAATGAAACTCACACTCACACTACTCATATTCGAGAGATGATCATCATCATGTCGATTGCATACAGACAGCACAGCACACATTTCAAAACATTTTTTTTCTTCCTCCAAGTTCCATCCAACTCTCCCTTTCCCAAACTCGCCTGTCTTTTTTGCTCTGTGCATTTCCATTGCATACTTTGTTTTAATGCTTGTTTTTCAATACGTTTTGTAAACCCAAATTATATTATAGAGCTTTTAATTTCCAAACGGTCCACACCATACATTATCATCATTACAATACTGGGTTTACTACATAGACAAAAGACACGAGGAAAAATGTATAAACTATGCCGGCAAAAATGTCGGTAATAATAATGGCTGCTATAACTAAAAATCTGAGAAGAGCTCTAAAAGTGGATATTATTTTTATTGGTATTACTATTATTATCATTTATTGGATTATACATTGTATTGCAATAGTCTACAATTTTTTATTATTTCATGATACATAATATTATGCTTGTGTTGTGGTTGAACAAAGTGAAGAGAAATACCATGCACTTTTGAAGAAAAATTGTGCCCGTCCTGATATAATATTACTATTCAAATGGGTTTTGATATTAAAAGGTCTAATATTAAATATCTTATCATTAGAAAAGTTTCCTTACGGCAATACAAGATCAAGTTTCTATCTATCTAATAGATAGATAGATTCAAATTCAAAATGTAAAATGGGAACATGAGTGCATTCAAAATGACCATTCACAGGTACATGACTTTGTATAACATGCCATGTGATACATAAAAAAACTTTAGAGGAAATATTAATGTTTGGAAAGGTAAGTTCACTTTTGGTATTTTTCTGTTTAATGTATATTATATGCTAAATACAACAAAACTGCATCATGTGTCAGTACTGTGGTGTTTGGTGAAATGGCCTCAAGACGTAAATCGAGTCAGCATGGCGCTTATACATTTCGCTTATCTTCCCTCACTGGCCAGAAAAATGACTGGTGAAGAATTGTGTAAGCATTAATGTAAAACCACAACCTTTTAATGGACTTGTGTGTATAATATCCTCTTTTTTTATTCTGCTTTGTTTTTTGTTGTTGTTGCACTCGTGGATGGAGCAGCAACAGCAGCAGCCATCATTATTACGATTATTGTTATGATTATTGCTCTGCTTACGTTTTGTTCTTTTTTAGTTTCCTTTGAACATTTCACCATCACAAGTATGTAAGATAAGTCGTGTGTATACTTGTAACTTCTTCCATCTTGTAAAAAAAAGTACTTGAAAGTTGGAAGAAGTGTGTTTGTGTCTTGTCTATATAATATATATGTACATATTTATTAGTACTTTTTTTGAGGACGTTCCCATTAAAGTTTTGTTGTGTAATTGTGTGCATTTTATTTAACCAATTTCAAGTGTCAGTCAAGTCAAGTCAGCCAATTGCACACGTACTATGTCGATCTCGTTTCTTGTTACGTCACAATAAAAACTTAACTCTTTACGAAAACTTGAAAAGAATGTTCAGAATTTATTTTGCAGTTTGAGTTTGCATTGCAGACCAGATGCAGGGTTAAGTAAACGTTTTAAATGTGCAACATTAATTGCTCATTGAATAGATGGATATGTACTGCCATTATGTACGTTTTTTTTAGCTTGTTTATGTTTTCATGTTTGATGATCGTGTAAAAAGCAAATTGAAATTTAATCGACATTTTATAGTGCATCGAGTCAGCGTCCAAAAGTCTGGTGAGAGAGAAAAAATGTTTTTAAAAGAGAATCTTTATTTCACTTTTGCTTACTTGATTTTCTAATAAAAATTATACTCGTCTCGTTTTAAAGTAAAATGCTTCTTTGCTACTGTTTAATATGTGGAGTGTGTAAGTAGTATGTGAATTGCATTGAATTGCTACTTTGGTTTTCCTTTTTGGATAGTTGACTGCCCATAAAAATTGATGATGGCTCTTTGGAGATGGATAGAGCGAAAATAAATGGTCGTTTAGAGGGCGAGAAAAGGAAGGGGGATCGCATCAGTATCTATCACAGTAAGTAAAGTTGTACTAAAAGAAAAATAATAATAACTGCAATATGTAGTGTGTGGAGAGTAAAACGAGCGACCCTGAAGAAATGGATCTTTTGAGAAATAGAATATTTTTTTCTTCTTCTGGATGAGTGTGTGAACTGTGAACATGTTGATGTTGTGAAGTTGTAATGCTTGCATAATAACAAGAAGGTCTGTCTTTTTTGGCTGCCATATAGCAGATGCATATTTGTTTCTGAATTTTTTTTTTGAACATAAAGTCAAGACCAGCATAATATAACGTATTATTGAAATAACACATTTTCGAAAGAAGTAGTTTCTTCATTTGAAAAATGCGGAGGAGTGGAAGGAAGGGAAAAGAGAAGACGTTTTGGACGAGTGGTGCTGTTGATGGCTGTGTAGTGGTGTAATAATAACAGCAGCAAAAGTAATAGAAAAAACATTCCATTTTAAAAGGCCATCGTCTCATAACCAAAATGCCATGCCACGAGACATCCATAATGTGTATGTGTACGACGTAATAATAATAAGAAAGTTGCCGAGATGTGCTTTTAAAATAAAATCCCCGCCTCTAAATGACTATGAAATGGAGCAATTTCCCATTTTAAAGTCAATTTCTTCCACGCTAAATTGTCAACTTGATGTGATGTGGTGGAATGCACATTGAAAGGCAGTCAGGATGATGATGATCATGATGACGATCAGGAGCATGCCGGTAATGCCGCCGTTGATTTTCTACTGAGCGTAAAAAAGAGGCGTTTGCGTTCGCAATATGATAAGAGTTTAAAGCTTGAATCGTTTCGAAAGTATGTCTGTCTTTTAGTTTATTCTGATGTGCAGTTCAAAAATAGATACTGGAAGGAGACAACTTTGAGATGAATCGAACCGAATTTGTGTTTAAGAAAGTTTAAAAAAGTAGAATTGCTTATATTGCAAGTTTTAAAACTAGAAAATATGCGTAATGATTTTGTATTCTTTTTTTATGTGCACACTAGGTTAAAAGATGCATTTTTCTTTTCGTTGTTAATTTTTATTTTATTATTTTGGTGTAGTGAACAAACCTGTTTGGAGAAAACGGCAATATCTTCGTTAAAAGATTCGGATGAGCAAACATCACCGCCTGCAACGCCGGGCTCCCTTGGCGTGCATGTGGCTAACTCACATTTTTCAAATATGAGGGCCAACAATGGGAACAATGGATGTCTGGAATTTAGAAAAATAAATATATTAGAAAATTTGCATAAAATAAATGAGAAATGTTTTAATTTTGTGGATGTGTGATCATAATGTATAATGTGATGAAATGTTGCACATTTTTTGAAGATAAATCAATCGAAATAAGATAAGTTATTGTTGCTCCAGTTTTCGAAAAGCTCCAGGATGAAATACCTTTTTGGAATGCCTATCTCTCATGTAACTGTTAACTTTGTGCGTTAACACAATTTCATTTTTTATTTATATTGACTCTTCTGTCATTTCTACACTATATTATTTTTATATGTCATGTTAATTGAAAATATCCTTCATCCTTTCATGAATACTCAATAAAATCATCATCCACATTTATTTGACGGAATCAATTAATATTAATCTATTTCTACCTCACAAGAGGAGGACTACATTAATAGGTACATAAGTACATAGAACAAGAGAAAAATAGAGAGAACTGCAACTTATTATTATATTTATACTTTTGTAATGGGTTGCAATATTTTTTGCAGTATGTAGTATTTTGTCTTATCAAATCTATTACCTGTCTGTTTTTGCAACGAAGTATATAACTATATTCCCTATTATTACATTATTCTAGCTGCTCTTTATTTTTTCGTCATGAATTCATGATACTGTCAATAGTATCGATATATCAAAAAATTGTACATGAACTTGCTCTGCAAAAAAGTTTTTTTTCAAAGTTGGCGAGGAAGTAACAAAAGTTCAAATGTAGAAACATGTATGTACACCCAATATACTCTTATCTTTCTGGATATCTTTTGAACCACCACAACGCATCGAAAAAAATAGACAAGAGACCGACAACGAGAGTTGAAATGTGTTTTTTAAAGAGACAATCAATGTAGCATTTACGTATATGTATATAAATATCATTTTTATAGGTTGTTGTAATTGTAAGTGGAAACTAAGCACTGAGAAAGTACATTACATGTATACATACATGTATACATGCATATACTTTGTACTCGACATTTGTATTCTTCTTTTTTATCGGGATTTGCAATAGTATTCATTACGTACTTGCCCCAATGTCTACGGGAAAAGTTTGTAAAATGTTGTGTGCAATATGAAATAGTAAGTACACTTTGTATGCGTTCAAAGCGTCATACGAACGTACTACGTACGACTTTGTCACAAGTAGGTATACTATGACGGGTCGAGAAAAAATCGAAGCAACTAGCGGCACGCAGACTACCATGCAACTTTGCAAAAAAATAATATTACCTTATGCATACATTCATAAATCATGTATTTCGCTACTTTTTTTACTTCATTTATTTATTCATTCCTCCTTTCTTGGTGAATTGTGCTTTGTCGGGTTATCGCTTTTGTGCATGTGCTCGCTCTATATCAGCTATATCAGTTATATATGCATACAACATGTATATATATTATATATGGAACTTGATATGATATAAAAATGTCTCTGTCCGCGTTTTAAAAAAAAGTAAAGGGTTAATCTGGTGAATATTATCTACAAAAACGTGTATACCGACACTGACTTGCATATATATGCATAAGTTATATCTTTAAGAAAAAAAACAGAAGACAAAAAAATGTGCTTGAATCGTAAATAGTTTGACTTTTATCCAGAAAATGCATCTTTCACGTGTATGTACGTACATTGTATTATGCATTATTTTTTTGCTGAATTCGTTTTTTATGACGATTTTCTGTCTAGAAGGATTATTATACAGGTTTATATTATTCTCTTGATAGTCTGACTCACATTAAATCGGTCAACAGTACAGAAAAGAACTACTTTAATGATCTGAACAGCTAAACAGTAAAAAAAAATCCTGCAACTTCTGCGGATGAACTCAGTATTATGGAAATCCGAAAGCTTGGAAACTTCTTTTCGCGGAATTTGTTTCCACACTGAATATTTTATTGACATATAGATGCGCAAAATGGTGGATGCAATGACATTTTCTTTCGAAGTGTTGTGGTTTTTAAAGTTTCCCTATCGAGATTATTAGTCAGGTTACGGTTAATTTTTTAACGACTTAACAGACATTTATGCAACATATACATACACATTTATTTGCATGAAAAAATGGTTAGTACACATCATGCCATGTTACAAAGGTCAAGGGTAAAGTACATTGATCTTCGAATAAAATATCATTGTTTCCTCTATTTTGACTTAAACTTTATATAATGTATGCATTCACGTCATAATAGCTTATAAATTAAACACAAATCGTCTTGTTTTGCTTTTTGTTTGGTTTTTTTGTTTACACGCGTCAACCTAACTTTGGAATAATCAGTTTTCTAATTTTAGCTCACCTCATGTCTCATTTATTGTTTTAAATATTTTCGTTTAACTTGTATTGTTAGGCATAGCCGAAAAATGTGTACTTGCCAAGGTTAATGACTAAATAAGTGTGATAAAGTATGCGTTTGTGCATGTTCCTACTCGCAAGATCTTAATTTTTTGTTTGTTTTCCCTTAAATCGTCTACACAAGATTATGTCAAGTGATTAAACTACCTGACCATAAATTATATTTTATTTTGGTCATTTGTATTGTATGTAACAGGATATATGTAAATTGAATGTTTTTTTCTGGCGGTGAATGAAGCTTATGTTTACTGTCAACTTACCCATAAATGGCATCCTTGTCCCTTTTGTGGACATCTGGGACGGGTGCCATGACATGATTGCCGGTGGGCACATGATTGCTTTGGTGATGGTACATTGGATGACTATGATTCATGTGGGGGGATGGGTGAGCCAACGGTTGTAGAGATCGGTGGCCTACCGAATGGGGATCGTACATTGAAGCGGGCATTGATTCCATCCCAGGATATCCATGGGACACCCCATCGTCATACTGAAAATTAAAGAAATTTTACACACATTATAATCTCATGTGAATCTAAAGAAAAACAATCATATTTAGCAGAAAAAATATTTTGTTCATTAAACAAAAGTCCATTTACATTGCAACCCATTTCTTCCCCTTCTGTCATATAAATTCCCAAGAAAGACACTAACACAACTAGAAATTATGTATTTCCAAAAAAATGCACAGGCAGACCACTCTCCACACTATCCACCTATACAACTTGTTTTGATAACGAAAGCCAGTCTTTCCAACAATGAGAAAACTCAATCATGATCACGTTCTCTCTGATTTGATTAGATTTTACTCTTTATTGCCAACACCACCATCATCATCACCACTACCACATATTCCACTGTTTTTGTGCTGCAATGATGATGTCCACAATCCACAGTAATTATCTTTCAGTGTATCTCTCCCCAGGGAGGAGTATACATATATGCAACAGTCAACTCTGTTATAGCATTGTCGCACAAGTTCGCGTCATGCATGCATTTTCAGTGAAGTGGACACAACAAATGTACACACATTTGGTCATTCTAGCATGATTATTATTACGATGATGATGCCATTATTGCCATCATCTCTCTCACAGCCCTTACACTACAAACAGAAACAACTAGACAACATCCCCATATCTTTATCTTATAAAGCGTCTTCCTTGCTTGTTAGCGTATAAAGCACCCAAATGGCTCATTCTAGTTTTCTAGTTTAAGCTTGATTATCTTCTTGTTACTTGAGCTCATATCTGGTGGAAAATGAGCACATTTAAATGCACCAGATTATTTACTTGTGTGCTTTGATACAAGAAAGAAAAAAACATTAAAACCGTTTTCCGGTTTTTTGTGTCCAGTTCATAGTCCACTCAAGAGAGCATTCACGCATGTATGGAAATTACAAGAAATCACGGCAGCAGCCCCAGTATATATTATATTAACTGATGCATGTAAGGGAAATGCCGCTACAATATTATTATTACATATACACAAGGGCTGTCATGTCGCAGTCACACAGTCAAGTCACACCGACCGACAACACCAAATAAAACGAGAGAGATTTAGTATTTTGATATGATAATCAGAAGAAATTCTATATAAAATTGTTTGATTGTGATGATTATGCATTCAATGCGTAGTGCTAATAATCACGACACGACAACTACTTCTCAGCAGCAAAACGTACACATCAAACATACACACACACATGCCACGAGATATTAAGCTTTCCACACAAAATTAGCAATGATGTTTGCGTTGATGTTGATGTGATGTTGACATATTATATGTAAATATATTCTGACAACTCAACAACACCAAAAAGACGACAAACATTTGAGAACAAACATATAACACGACATAACATAACACTTTATATATTCCAGCCAACCAACTGTGAACAGAAACAAAGAGCACTCAACTCTCAGCAGCCACCAACCAAAAAAATTTATTCACAAAAATAGCAAAACTGGGCACATTTTCATATTATGAGAAATGACAGGGTGCTCTTGTCCGAGAAAAAAACAAAGCACGGCAGAAACTTTTTGATCAAAACTGTTATCATAGAGTCCCAGGGCAAAAAATGTCATATTACTTTGTTATGACTTGTGACGAAAATTGTATGACGATGGTGATTAGTGATTAGTGCCGACGAAGGAAAGAAATGTATTTTTTCCTCCAATATTTTTTTCTTACATTTACTGCTTTATACGTGTGATTTTTTTTCTGGAGAAAAAAGGAAGACGAATTCACGAAAAAAAGCTCACCATGCTTCCAAAGCACGGCACTTTTTTGTTTTGCTTTGCAGCAGGTAAGAGCAGATTTGAGACTTCATCAAAAAGCCAGCAACTAAAACCAACTAACCAATGACTTGACCATGATATTTCTCTATAGTAGAGTAGTAGAGCAAAGCAGCAGCTCTACAAACCAGCAGCTTGGCTAATGAAAAATTATCAACGTGAGTTGGGCTTTGGAGCTCTCGTCTAAGAACCAAAGCTCCTATTCTAGTGACTTTTCTCTATAAACCTAGTACACACACATGGATATATGTTTATACACACATACAAATCTAGCATGTCTACTCAGTTCAGCAGCTCTTAAGGAATAAGGTAAGTAAAAAAGGCCAGCACCATAAGCAGAGGAACTCTTCTGGTATGGTGGTAGGTAGGTACCTATCTACATAGCTAGTTGAGTGCCTTATACATAAAACAAAAGTAACAAATGCACACAAACAACCATACTTGATGGTGGCTTGAGTTTTTTTTTGGTGCTCCTATCTTCATACATACATTCATACCTGGTTTTCTTTCATGAGGTCTGGTTTGGGACTGGCATGGCATTTTTAACAATGTATGTATACATGTTAGTTAGTGTGGTATTTGTAAATGCATGTGTACATACATAAATATTATGTTGAATGGTGTGTTATATATTTTATATTTTGCTTTACATGTATCATTACATTGTATACCAATGCCCATATTTCCAATTTTCCTCCAGCAAAACTAAACTAAGGCACATAATGTAGTATTCATGTATACAATTCAAGGAGAGTGACGAAGAAGAAAAAAAGTTGCTAGTTTGTGTCCGTAAAACAAGAATAAGTGTGTGTATAGTTTATCATCAACGAGAGAAGAAAAAATGGTTTGGTTTGTTGAAAAAATAATACGTTTTTTTGGATTATGCGTTCTGAAGAATTAGGATTGCGTTTTATGGATGTAATGCTTGCATGCTCACCTAACTAACTTGCATACCTACAAACAAGAAAGGTGGTGGTTGGTGGTAAAATAATCATGAAAGTTTCAATCAAGATGCTTCTGGTGGACTCACCAGGCAAATTATAAAAAATAACGTTTGTAGATACATATATTCGTGTGTTGAAAAGGAGTATAAAATGCACTTGTTCCAGAGAGGAGACGTGAGGAAAGGACACACGCACAAGACAAACTTTGTGTTTAAAAAAGAGGAGTAAAATAGTAAAATCCCATTTTCAACGGATATGGAATGATGACGGACTGAAGGACGGACAGTGAGAGAGAAAAGGATTTTTATAATGATGATAGTTATCATCACCATCAATAAACCGAGGAGTGTCCAATGTGCAATGATATATGAATACATTAAAAAAAGAAAATCATTTGAGTGAGAAAGAGAAAATAGAAAATAGCTTGCTTTTCTGCTGATGAAAATTGTACAAGTTGGTTTTCAATGGGTTTGGCCTAGCCGCCTCATCATTACTACTAGCTATTTGACTAGACGAGCAGCAGACTCGTTATATTTGTTTGAAGCTCATTTATTTTTTAAAAGGTTCGGGCAATATACTTTTACATCATGAAATGCTGTATATAAAAGTTATTGGATGGATGATGGGGATTAAATGGTTTTCATTTCTATTCAGCGATTTGAATATTACACACACCCACACACGCATTTTAAAAACCGAAGAAAAGTGCATTTTGCATGCATGCGTGCATGCATGTCAGTGAACACACTAAGCAAAGAGAAAATGCATTCCCCGGTCCGGTTTTTGATGAAAGACGGCCATCACTGCATGTAGTTTAAAGGGAATGTACACGTAGTTTAGATAAAATACTTTGTTTTGAAAAATGATGTTGAAAGGAAGGTATGTATGCGTCGTGTTGTGGTAGTATTATGAACATGAAATGCAATGTCTTCGGCTGATTTTGATTGTGAGAGAGGTGGAAAACGCAATATGCAGATTAACATAATGGTTTACTTGGCTGTGGATATGTGGGCGATATGACCTAGCTTGTTTTTGGTTGTGATTCGGTTTTTTAGGGGTAAAGTAAATATAGAAATATGTAATATATCCAGGATACATGTTTGGTATTTCCTACCTCCCAACAGGATACCAGGAAAAAATTTGAACCACTTGACCAACCGAAAAAGAAGTGAATAAAATTCCAGCTGTCGTTTCCTCATTTTCTTCAAGAGCTCTTAATATGTTGACCACTCTCCCTCTCTCTAGTAAACAGGAATAGTATTAATAATACTAAAAAATCATTTGCACATTCTCCTTTTTTATTACTACACACTATATACACTGTTTATATTTTTAATTACTACAATATGTTAAAAATAATAGCAAACATTTACAAGAAAAGTTTCTCATGTTATTATTGCATCGCATGGAATTGTTTCATCAACAGCGCAACGCAAACCAGAAGAAAAACCGGTGTGTTGATGATATGATGTTGGCTAACCTGGCGTGGCTCAAGAGAGAGAGAGAGGATAGCTCGCAATTTCTTTCTATGAATAAACATGAGTTTCTAGTTTATATAAAAAATATTATGCATGCATCATACATTCAAGTTATTGTTGGGTATGACCATGCATTTTGTTAGACAGCAAGGCAACAGTTTATAAAACTTGGTCTTCTCGTCGACACATCGAAAATTCGACAACAGTTTGAATTAAACAGAGTAAATAACAACAGATGTAATACATATTATGTAAGCAAAAAATTATACATATTCTCTGACACGCTATTTATATATGCATGAAAATTCACAACAACCACCACCGCTCACTGTGCTCACTGCTTCTCTGCTGGAGGAAAAGTTTATGTGTATAAACTTTGTATATAAAAACCTATAAACATTAATGAGCAAGCACACATTTCCTTTTCCACACATTCTGCGTGTTGTAGCAGGTATTCTAATTTGAATATTTGCAAAAATATTGGAATATTGCATGATGATATGATGTCGATAAACTTTTTCTTGGGTACACAGTACACATATATTACACAATTTCCATTGTGAAATTTTGTGGGAAGAGAGAAGGATCACGAAAATAAAAAACAAGTGTTTCTCTAAAAAATATATTTTCTTATTTAAAGAAACAAAGTTGTTGTGGGTATACCATTTATATTAAATGGTGGCGGAAATCAAAAGAAAATGAAGTGAAACCAGATGATATGTGTGTGTGATGGAATGATGATGATGAGCGGTAAGCGTTTTGTGGAGGTGAGCATTTATAGTAATTTCGGTTGTTTTCTCGTTATCTTGATGCACTCTGTATTATTTTGATCATGATGACTGACTATATGAAAGGGTAACCTTTTATTTAGAGAAAAAAAGTGGGTGCATTATTACATGATTGCAGGTAGGCATAGTTGGTTATTTCCCCCAAAAAGGAAAACAGACAGAGTAACACATGCTCATCTTCTCTGCACAGAGTGCACACTGTAGAGACCAGCCGTTGAATTTGGGAGAAACTAAGGTACAAGGTAAAAATTATAACAATGTTTGGGATGATGACGATGATGATCCCAGTCACAATTTTGATATTGCACCCATTGTTCCTTTTATGTAAGTAAAATGCGTGGCAATGGCATGATGGTGATGATGGCACACATTTACTTTACTTGAACGGAAATAAACGTGTAGGACTATTTTTTTTGAGGAAACAAGAGAAAAATAAGTAACGTGAAAAAGGAACGTTTTTCTCACATTTTTTTGGGTGAAACAATGCTAGTTAACAAACAATACTACATTATGTACGTGTGTGTGAGTAACACAATTTTTTCTGGGTAAAAATGGAGTTGTTTGTTGGTGTTACTGTTACAACAGAAGATTCAACAAGAAAACAAGGAAAAAATAGAGGACATGAAAAAATGAAGTGAGTAAAAAGTAAAATGATACTGCTACTGTTACGTTACTACTCCAAAAACTACACTACAACTGCCATCCTTTTTATTATTATGATTATTATTATTGGGCCATTTTACGGGAGAGAGGAGAAGAAAACACTGTAATCAAAGGAATTACCCTAGTACACTTTTGCTACTGAAAATTACTCCGGACGGAGGAATTAGTAGTGTGGTGGTGGGGGAACAGAGGATAATCTTGTTTCTTCCACATTTTTCTTTAAATAAGAAGAAAGGCAATTGTATTTTGTGTGTTGGCGAATAAGTGGAAAATGCACGCAATCCCATTCCAAAACTAAAGTCAAGGAAGAAAATTATCTCTTTTTGGTACTACATTTATTGGCATGCACTACACACACTCTGAATGCATAGTAAATACACTTGTACATGTATTTTTTCTTGTAGTTATTATTCCGGAATTTGATTTTGAAAAAAATCAATACACTAAAATGGTCCACTAAATGGGCTAGTCGGCAAAGGAGTAACAAAAGTAGCACTAGTCCAGAAGAGATCAGATACCTCAAAAAGATGAGCAGAAGAAAGACTTACATGATGCGCTACTTTGTTTGCCTTTTTTCTACTTCGACTGGGTCATCATCATTTTGGTAGTAGTAATTTATTTAAAATGATTTAAAAATTGTTAAACAAATTCAAGTCAAGTTGGTACATGTAATAGAGCCACCAACACACTGACAGGTAGGTAGACAACAGCCAGAAAGAAAGGTTTGGTTGGACTTGTCCATTTTCTAAAAACTTAATCACTTCAAAAGAAAATGATGCCGTGTGTATGCGTATATCTGGCTACTGGCCATTAAGTATCATCATGTCATCATCATGAGTATTAACCTTTGGACAAGTAAATAAAATAGTAGACATTGTTGAAAGCGGGAAATAATGATTTTGTCAGAAAGACGATGATGACGAGCATTGGAGATCAGACCTTGAATGATTTTACACATAAATTTGCATAATATAACGAGTAGCAAATATGTTTTTTAAGAATTCTAGTTTCAGGTTGTCTAAAAATCGATCAGTCTAATTTAATGTGAACAGAACAAGAAAAAAAACAAAGGAAAGAGGTAATGATGTATTCTGCATAATGGAATGGTAAATTACGGTAAAATGCAAATATTTTGTCGGGGTTCTTGGAAGGGCAGCCGTTTTATAAAAAAAATATGGCAAATCATTTAGCAAAGTGCACCTGGTGGAATGCCCTTATCGACACAACTGGATCAGCACATTATTCTATTTACGCATGGCTTTTTGTAAAATATTTTTTTATTTTAGGAAATTGCTCAATTTTCTCAGGTTTTTCTATCTGTGTTGTTTTATTTAAATATTTATGGTGAAGGTGAACAGATGTAAATGTGAATAAACCTTGGCTCACTGACTGGTTTCGTTTTTTTCTTTCAAAATCGGCTGCTGAATAAATATAAATTCCACAATCCAATTCCAATCGATACCATTTTTTTCAGTGCATATAAATTTCCCTAAATAATGGAACAATGCAAAGTCTGTGTTTGATTTAGATGTGTGTGCGGGATAATCATCATATCATCATCATCGCATATAACCTCGTGTAGTACCAAACGATCTCTTTACATTTTTCAGAGAAATTATGGTAAAATTGCTGAAAGGCGATCTTTATTCATGATTCCTCCCTTAACGAAAAACCAGCAATGCACTGCATACATGTTACAATAAAAGTACATTCAACAATTCATTTCACATATACATAACATATTATTTTCTGATTTTTATGAATAATCTGGGCTAAACAACCAAGCCAGTATAGAGCCACCACCAAAAACTCAGTTTTTTTCTAAAAAAATTGTGAAGTAAAAATGGTCATAATCTTCATCATCCACCCCAAAGCCAGCAAAGAGGAAAAATAGTAGCTTTCAGTGTAAGTACACCATCAACACGCAAGAAAGCAAGCAAAAATGGATTTGATCTGATGCTGATCTGTTTTCTGGATAAAATGGGAAAAAACTGTAATTCTACTGCTGGATAAATCGGAACGTACAAACAATATACCTATGTAAGTAGTCTCCGTGCTATTTGATCATTCTACTCAGATGTCGATGATGATTGTGATGATATGGTTTACATTACAACATATGCTTCACACATGGAAAAAAATTGGAGACATGGACATGCACAACTACCTTGTACAAACTGGTGTAATCACACATAAAATGGCCAATGTTTGATTTAGGGTTTTGAATGTGTGTATGCATGCCTGTGTGCCGTGTATGTCTCTCTTTCATTCTTTGAACAAATATTTGAGTAAAATAATAACAAAAAATATAATAAAACTCCACAAAACAGCTCATCTCACATAAGAAGAGTAAACGTATAATTTTCAAACAGATCCACACAGACAGACATTCACAATCATAAGGAAAATCTACAAAATACTTTATTTCTATTTACACTGTTTACTTTATATAAACTGGTGGACTGAACACTGAACTGTGAATGCTTAAAAATTGTGTGTCTGTTGTGGTTTAGCTAAATCCTTTGTATACAAAAAAACGCAAGCTTTTAAAATAAAATATTTTATTGCCAAAATAAAGTGTTAACAAAGTTGCTCATCAATTTTAACATAACCAATCATCACAACTTGCACTGTCGTTACGTTCGCTATCAGCACCAGAGATAAAATGATCCAACTCAAATATGGCAGTTGAATGATGAAATCAGCAGACTCTAATCAAATCAATCAAATCTTCCCTTCCATATAAAAAATATATATATTTACTTCTGGAAAAACTAGACCACATGGTATCATTAAAATCAGCGTGAAATTCATTTTAAATCGTGGAAGAGCTTTACAGGTGTATTAACCTACAGTGAGTATCCACTTTCAATGAAGCAATGTGGAAAAATGTTATTGTTTCCTTATCGCACATTTTTTACGACTAAAACTACAACCCTTCTCATAGTAAAAAAGTGAACTGCCTGCTTAATTTTTCTGACATGATTTTGAAGCACATAGTAAAACTCACACGTAATAATGAAATGAAAAGGCTTCTATACAAAAACATCAAACATAAAAAGATAGATAAGGATTATATGACGTAGTAAGAAGGAAAGTAACAAAAACTGAAATTCAAGTCAAGAAGTTAGGCAAGTTTTTCGAGAAGAAAAATATCAGCAGATCTTCATGCCACTTCCACCACCAAAAACGACGACGAGTGCAGCATGGAGCGTCGTACACCATCATACCACCACAGATCATTAAATTTAATCTGTTAGTCAAGTAGAGGAGAAATAGAATATGTGCTACTTTTACTATTACGACACGATGCTATGCTGCTGCTTAGGGAATACTTTTTTCAGAGAACCACCGGGTTTGGTCGTGGGCTAAAAATGGTACGCATCTCTCTTGAAGTCTTCGACATCAAAATAAAACGCGACGCGAGCTCAAGTAGTAGTATCGTTTCAAGCAAAGAAGAAGAGGACGATGATGATAATAACGATAATGATGAGCATGATGAGACAGAAGATGGCTCATAAAAGTTAATTTTGTTTTCTTTCTTTTATCCGAGTCAGTTAGTCAGGTATTCAGGTTTCCTTCAAGGAAAATATACTTGAGTAGGTTGTGGTATGGAATGGAGAGAAGAAAGAGAGATAAACTTGTGAGTACACAGCACACACACTGGTGTGGTAGAGATAATATGAAATGATAATAGGGAAGCACTTATAAATAAAACTTCTTGATTGTGAGTGTTATAATAATAATGGTCATGTTATATAATATTATTATTATTTCTGTTATCATCATCATGTGATACGAGAATTTAATATATATTTTTTCTTCTTAACTTTAAATGGAAATGGCGTATGAATGTATTTTTTCTATTAACGCTAGATTTACATCGGATGATAATGATGCTAATCAATCAAATGAGAACATCCGAAAGAACATGAGTACACATTTATAAAAACAGATTACCTTAACGAAGCCAAAACATAATAAAATATTGTAGAGTTGTTGTAGATTTGATGATGAGGAGCCAAAATGTATTTAAAGATTTAAAAAGTGAACACACGAAGACAAAGAGAAATTATTTTAAATTATATTAAACTGTAACTAGTTCACCAATCTGAAATGTAATCTTGGATGATTTCTATAAGCTACTTGAGTTGATAGAAGACTATGTGATATAGATATATGATAATGATGATTCACTTGCAACTTGCACTCACATTCTCACAGTCACTTTAAGACCACCAATGCAGAAATAATGGTTGCAAATATTATTCGTTAAGTATACAATTTTATTCATGAAAACTGTTGAAATGTCAAATTATAAACATATTATATGTCAAATTTTTATATTTTTGGGACAAAATCTACAAAGTCGATTTCAAATTTTAACTTTTTTTACACAATCTACCAGTTTCAAGAGTATTATACCAACGAATCTCTGCGGTTTTCAAACTTCAAACCATGCTAGTAACTGTAACAGTTACATTTTTCATACATATCCACGCACCACTACCAAAGATACTGCTTGCTGAACCTACTCAGTTTCATTTTCATCTCTCAAATCTCATGTAACAAAAAATCATTCAAAAATTGCCCTGGCCTGGTATATCCTACATGCATTATGAGAAGAACCGGGACTTAGTCTGGACTAAACCATCAACAGAAGTAATGGAATATGAGCAATCACACAAAACATTTCATACCATGTGATGTATGATGTGGATTCATGTAATAATCCATCCGAAAAAAATCTCGATCTCATTCATCCCTTAACAAAGTAATACGCATTAACTAGCATGAATATATACTGTATACACATCCATATTTATTTACATGCTGGTATAGTATGACCCGCTACAACACTCTGCAATTACTTTTTGTAACATAAAACTCGCAACAAATAAATACATTCTAAATACTATTACGTATTTCTCGACAATCACCGTCACCATCACCATCCATCCGAATATTTTATGTGTATATATATATAAATTTCTCATACAAAAACCATTTCCAAAATATCTCATGCATTTTATACACAACGCAACGTTTGTGATCTTTGTGATCTACTCGTTTTCCAATCCGCTGTTTAAAAACGCTGGGAAAACTACGATAAAAGGGACATGTCAGGTTTTGCATGATGGTCTTTTTCAACTTTTCAACACAGTTTTTACAGAAGGTCACCCTTACAACAATTTCCCTGCCCCATCCGTTTGTCCTGCTGCTGGTGATGTGAGTGTACCGTGTACCCCGAATGAATATAAGAATAAGCAAAGTATTTCATCATTTTCATACTATCATCGTTTCATATCACTGCAGCAGAAGCAGTCGAGTGAAGTAAAGCAAGTTGTAGTAATAGATATACATATTATCTTGTATAAGCAATCTCTTTAATGGCCTTTTTCCTTCTCTATTTAGAGTATAAGGCATATATACTGTTATTATATTCCATATTGTCACACAGTCCCAGTCACACTTAGCCCATGTCCTGCCTTGCCTTGTATGAGCGAGAGAGAGAGAGTATCTATCTAACAAGGAAACGAGAGAGAAAAAAGGGTCTTTTTGTTGTGTTGTGTTGTCTATGTCCTGTGTGTTTGCAAGTATAGTAGAGTGTGGACCCTTGATGGCCATAAATCATTCGTTTTTCCTAGAGTAACAGCAGCAGCAACAGAATAACAACACTAGAGAAAAATCTAGCCAGGAAAAAACGAATAAAAGAGGAGATGTTGTGTTTTGCTATTGCATTGCAGTAAAAGTAATGTCGCAGTATCAAAAATGTAAAATTCAACTATGAGTGTGTGTGATGTTGATGTTGCAACATTAAACGACCAAGCCAAAGATATTCTCAAGAGACATTCCGGCTGCTGCAAGATGATGAGTTGTCGAGATAGATATCTGTTTTGTGCCGGTGGTAGTGGTGATGGGATGAAATTGGAAAGAAGAGGATGGATATATCAGTAAAGTACTCTTGGTGGTTGACTCAAGTCAAAAAGCTGCTACCCTTAAAAAGGGACTGATGGGGAATGTGAGGGGTTACACTTTGAAATGGTATGATCCAGCAAGCAAAGCATATATTTTGGATCTACCATATTATCGCTGTCATAATCATCAATACAGAATGACAAAATTGTCGTGTAGAAAACCAAGACGCAAGGAAAAGAAAGACATTATATACTTGTGTAATCCTATAATAACCTTAACGAGACCAAATATTTATAACATTATTTGGTTGGATATAAGCTAATCAGTCATTTTCTTGGGAAAAGAAATATTTCTTGAGATTTGTGTTTGTGACTTGGCTTCTTGATTTGGACTTAGGACAGAAGGTGTGTGCATCTTTACCACACAAGAGCATTTATGAGAATTATTTGACCGAGTGAGGACATGAGCAGCTATAAGGCAATTATATTTTAGGGGATATTCAATGAAGCATGCAGAAAAAAGTTTTCCACAAGGAATTGTATGATGATCTGCTGAATTTTCTTAGAAAAGGATTGTTACGCTTTGTGCACGGCTTGCTTTTACTACTGGTTAATGAATTTAAGGATTGTTCGCGGAATGCTTATTGCTCTTTTTTGGTTATTGGTAGATGGTGTATCAAGTTAACCGGAAAAACAAACAAAGTGGACAGCGGACATCGGAAAACATAAGTAGCTCATGTTATACATGTAAACTAGATACAGGTAAGAAATATTTTTCTACCTGTCTGCATTTATTCTCTCTGGCTTTTGTCACACTGTCACACAAACAAAAGGTTAAAAGTCCACACACGACAGGGGGCGACTTTTAAGTCTCCCCCATCACACAGTGCTACGGCCTTTTTTCATTGCATTTTTTACTTTACCTACAAATGCCATTGTTGCACATTGTTTAACAAAAAGGGAAACAATAGGAAGGTATTAAAACTGTCTAGCCATCACCACCGTGTAGTCAACCTCATGCGGTGTCAATGGCGTCGTCAATAAACTTAAAAGCTCATTGTATGTATATCTGCTTAGTATTAAGTTGCTCATTGGTGTGAACATGAAATATTTCCTTTTTTAAACAAAAAAATGTAAATTATTGAACATAATTTATTAATAAAAACGTTGAAACAAAATTGAATACAACATTTAAACTCTCGTTCATCCACTTGTCGCCGTCACAATTTTCATCACGACGGTCATCGCCACATCATTGTACATAGTATAATGTGAAATATACACATAAAGTCAAAGTCAACAAATCAAATCACTTGTACTTTACGTTAGAATATGCGTACATCAAATTTTTTTCATGATGATAAGACCTACATTATTGATTAAGTGCAAGAAAGAACGTCAACCAGTGTTGACCCCGTCATCATATCATCTTATCAGCTTGTGTGGTGACCTGACCTGTGTGTTTCAATGTTGTGTGTACACCTCTTTAAAAACCTAAGCTTAACTATTCTCGAAATCTTATTACTTAACTCATCTACCCATTGAATTGCTCCATTTATTCTCGCTAATGGTTATGCATGACATTATATACTATAATCAAAACTAAACCGACATTCAGATAAACTGCGCTCCAAATTCAATTCAACAAAATCAAGAGAAAAAGTTTTTTTAAAGGCTGACGAATCTCAAATCATCAAGCAATTCATTAAAATGACCATTTCACTCAATTGATGAATATGAGGGTGAGATAAGTATGACGATGATGACGAGCAAAGTTAAAACATAGTCGTTTTTCGTTTTGTTTTGAATGTGTGTGTATGATTCATTTATTATATGGAAATTAATAAAAATCTTAATAACGATAAAATATAATGTCTTTTCATTTCATCATCATTATCATCTTATTCGATGTGGTTTGTGTTGACGATGATAACCCGAAAAAAGTCTTTGATGAATTGAATTGATGAATATTGAACTCTTTTTTTCTGCTTCTTCCTTGCTTGCACCACGTCTCTGTTTTATATCAAGAGAGAAAAGTGAGATAATAAATGACGACGCTTTATAAACCATGTAAAGTTGTGTGAGAAGTCAAATTAATTCATTCGACACGACAATATTTACTTTTTATTAATTTATGTGTGTGGATATTTTATATCCCTCATAATTATATTCGCAGTCATAACGCATCAAATGAAATTATATTAAAATTCAGTGAACCATATCGTACTTTTCTCTTACATCAAAACTAAACTGACGCTTTATGTATAATTTACTAATATGAAATAAGATTTAATGCAAGTAAATTTACACGGCATTGCTTTTAGAGATTATGATTATCATCATTAAAAATTATTATGTTGGAGATATTTTTGTTTTAACTTGAATTTTCTTGTTTAATATGTCAATATTGTAGGTGGAAAGGTCCGTTATTATAGAGAGAGCGAGGAAAATGATGAAGTAGCTGCTGAAGTATATGGTTGCTTGAAAGATGAGAAAGCAATAAATTAAATCACTTTGGGTGCCATACGTTATGTAAAGCACGTCGTTTAAAATTATTCAAAAAGCGACTATCTTCCTATTTATCTGTGAATTTGTAGAGCAAACAGGCACACAGAAGAACCGATGAGACGAATGTACATTTTATATAAGCAGGCATGCATGGAATAGCATAAATTAAAATGCGATTCGCCTACATTTTCAAAGAAAAAAAAAAGAAGATTGAATGGAATGAGTTCAATAAGTGTATTCAGAGCCACGCTTGCTTGACTTTGTAGCTGCTGGTGTGGAGATCATGATGTGATTGCTCTGTTTTTCTTCTGTTGTGTGTAAAGTAAACTGAATTGTTTTAATGGATTTTCAAAAGTGATCTATTGAGTTTGGATGGGGTTGGGATGCTCTAAAGATTACAAGTGACAATAACATATACAGCAACGGTTGTTGTAGTAGGCGAATTCGCAGTTTTCTTTGCAAAAATTTTTCTTTCGGTGAAGATTTGAAAAAGAATAAGAAAACAGAGAGGGGAATGAAGAGAAAATATATTTATATTCATGTTAAAAGTTTTAAATGGGCATAACTAATTTTTCAGCAAACTCATAAATATTCACGTTCACACACGCATGCAACTTCTTGAACTCCTTCGTCGTTTGAAAGTTAGAGATGGAGTACCGCAAAAAAAGAAAGAAAATATTTTCAGCCACTAAACCGCATCGCATTAAATTTGGTGTGCCTAATTTACACTGTACTATGTAAGCTGTATATAGTCGCTTGTTTTTTTATCCGGTATACAATGACAACGAAATATTTGATGATATAGATATTGGTAATGAGTTGTGCATCAAGAATATCGTTGTGATGGGTGTATAGTCAAGAAAATAAAGAGAATACATAAATTATTGTATGTGCCATATGTGTTGACTGGTAATCGCACTAATCTTTGGTTGGTTAAATGTCACTCAAAGTGTCATCACAGGTCAACGGGATAATAGATTAGAAACATTTTTACTCAAAGTTGACCAAGGAAAGTCCCCAACAATTACTAAATGCGAATACTTAATTTGCTAATTCTCTTATTCTACTAAAAAGTATTACTTGAGAGCAAGAAAGCAATACTTCAACACTTCGCATATTTGATTTGCAAAAAAAAATCATTTTTGGGGTAATGTATTAAATTGATCATCAAATTATATATTTTCCCTTTAGAAGCCGCACAGTCGATTGATATATTACGGTTTTTATTTGCATTTCAATAAGCAAAAAAAGACAATGCGGTGACTGATTTGACAAGAGATAATCGGCACATATACATATCTTGATTCATTGCTTTGCAATTTCTTGGGAGATGAAATACTAATGCTAAATAATGTTGTAATGTGCATTAATAAGCATACAAAGTAAAAAGACTCACGCTTTGTACTGTACACTGCACTCACTTCACTCTACTTCTTTTACACGTGCCTTTATATATTTTTCTTTCCACTCGAAATGAAATGATTTATGAGAAGGAAATATGCATATAAAAATAAAATATGTGTTTGTCGTTTGTTTTGTATGAAAATTAGATTTTATGTGCATCCTTGCAAGGTCAAGGATCCTTTTTTCAGAGTGAAGAGAATTGGGGTGGTGGTGGTAGTAGACATGTAGTAAAATGCAAACCCCGAAATTATCAATTAACGTTAAATATATATATGTGTGTATAATTTATCAATGTAACATAGTATTTAGCAAGCGGTTTTACTTTGTGACTGTGGTGTGTGTATATTTAAAAAACAAATGGCCTGACAGACTGAAAACATAATAAAATAAATTACGACCTAAATACTCTTTGTACAACCGAAACTGATCAGTGGTAGCAGTGGAAAAGGCATGAGTTGCATAAGTATACTTTTTTGTCTGCCTGCGTGTGTAATTCAAAGTGACAAAATGTGTAGCAATTTATTTTATTTTTATGCCTATGTCCAATCCGATACCACTACTGCAGCAGCACGAAAGAAGGAGCTGAGCAGCACAAGCAGACAAGTTATTTGGTTTTTTTGTGAAGATCACATTGCCCATACCGACCGACTTGCTTTACAAATAGCTTAGCTATAAACAGACACGGCACTTTGTGAATAAGATCCCTTGCATTGCACGAACTCAAGTTGCAAGCAAACCACTAAAACAGGGATAAAAACGTACAGCGCAACTCATCATGCCCACTTTCTGTCACCACTATCGTTCAACACAATATATGGCATGATATGGCAAAAATCTTTTACAAGAGCAACCCTTACGAAAGATAAAATAAATATTTTTAACCCTGTCATCTAATAATTGTACACGCGTTTAGGTCGTAAAAACAGCAAAGCACCCAAAGGTGCAAGGGACGATTTTTTAAAAACACACATTTAGAAGTGGACACTTAACTGTTTTCCCCAGTAAAAAACGATTGATTATACCAACGTATTATCCCGATAGGGTCTCTGACAGTTTTTCAAAATGACACACTTGACAAAAATATGTCAACTGCCAGAGATCCTCTGAAATAGCAGAAACTTCAGCTTTCTGTCGGTGTCTCTATTTTAATGATAAGATCGCTGGTTGTGATGATGAGACCATCAAGTACACTTGAAAGTTGTGCATTACTTTTTGTAGACTTATGAACTTGTTTGTCAAATAACATATAAACACAACAAATGCTTATGGTTAACTTGAAAAACACTTGATAAAACGTAAAAATATTTTATGTAAAAACGGAAGAAATGCAAACAATGTAAAACTGGACTGTTGTTTTATGATGTTCATCTTTATTTGTGATTGATGATGTGAAATAATAAACATGTATGTATATTTTATAGTCGACTTACCCGTGACTGGGCCATGATGATTCACAAAGCCCAGTGAAATACGGGCCAAACTTTGGTGAAAGAAAGAAACTTTTTATTCCTTTTTTATTACAAGATTTATAAAAGGATGTGCGTTTGCACACACACTGACAAACACACTATAACTTACACACAAGCACTATAAAAGACGAACACACTGAGAAACACTTTTTTACGGGTATTATTGCACATGAGGAGTTCTAACACTGTTTTTAGTTGTTTTTATAATAAAGTAATTCATCTGTAAAAGAAATGCACTAAAACACTTTAAAATATTCTATAGTCCAGTTGTCCTGATGTAATCACAAAACCGATGAAAAATGAGATACAAAAAAGTACCTGAAAATTGTTTTATATGAAAATTCTCATTTTTGCTTTTTTCACTGCACTCTGTGTACAATATGGATTTTTAAAAAAATGATGACGATAATCCACACGAAGAATTTATTGGATTGTTATAAAAACCCTTTTGACAAAATTATTATGATTATGTATTTGGGTGAGAGAGTGTGTAAATAAATGACCTTAACATCAAAAATATTCTCGAATTTCCTTCTTTTCGTCAAGATCCTTTTTTTCGTTTCTTCCTTCTTGTTACCTCGAAAATTTACAACATTTATTTATTGACTTGTCAAATTTTATGATATTTCTCACTTCTTGTTTCCTTTTTATTGTTGTGTTACTCTGCTTCACGAAAAGTGCAACTTGAACTGCAGCAGCAATTTCACTTATTCTTGATGATGAGGATGATAAAAATGAAACACTTTAGTTAAAGCCAAAGTAAACATTGCCCTTTTTCATTCAAAGAAAAATGGTTTTCTTTTAAATTGCTCCTTGCTACCTGACTCAACAAAGTAACCAGTGTAATATTTTTATTGGTATTATTACAAGATTAGAGGAATTATTGGGATATTTTGACCTCTTCCTTCCTTTTCAGGTGATTTTTTTCTTCTTCTCAGTTTAGCAAGGCAATATAACAATTAATTTAGATTGTGTATTTATTGTTGTTATGTATGTGTGTATCTTTAACTGTATTGCGATTATGATGATGATCCGATGATCCACTTATTTATTTTTTGCAATTCAAGGAAAAAGGTAAACAATGACAATTGCCCATTTAATTGCTCTGTTCAACAATAGCAATAAAGTTTATATGATTGGACAACAATTCTCAAGTTGGCTTAGTGTATTGTTGTTGGTTGTTGTGTGAAAAAAATTTCAGATGAAATTTCAGATTCTGATGTACAAGGAAGGTTGACACTTTGTGAAACAAACGCTTGATTTATAGCTTTTCCTCTGTGTGTTTATACACTTGTACAATGAATGCTTGTTGCAATAACATGTAGTCGCCGGACAAACAAGAAAAAAGACCGGGTTGTTGGTTGGTGCTGCTTTTACTTCCAAAACTTGCTGCTTTTTCCTGAATAATGTTGTGTGATGATGATAATTATAAGGAAAGATGTGCAGCAACAGAAGCAGCGTTTTTTGTTATTAATATCCACACAACAGCACACACGACACGGCAAGATGAGATCCTTTTTTTCAAAAAAACACTTCGTGTGCGTGTAGCAATCTTTTCTCCACAGTTTATTTTGCAAGCGGCACGTTGTACACGTTTTTGGTAGCAAGTAATTTACTAGCTTCTTGAAATGAATTATGGATTTTTGCGCTTTCCCCAGAAATATGAATATACCGGCTTTTTTCACACGCCAGTTTGCACGTTTCAAGTTTATTTCTATTTTTGTTGTAAATTTTCACTTTTTTGTTTTATAATTCTCTTTATAAACTTTCTTTTTATAAAATATCTTTTATTAAACTTTTTGTTTGTTGATGATATTTAATTAATGAAAAATACAAAAAATTTTAATTTTTTATTTAAATATTTAATTAAATTTTTTCTTCGTATACATGAGTTAAGTCACTTTTGTTGAAAAATTGTGTGATCTGTATTGATGATGATCTACCTTAAGGTATAAAAACGTTGTAAGGTTTTTCTACTAAAGTTAAGTTGTGTAATGTCCTTGTGTACAGACTGTCACCACAAGACTGACAAATGATTATCTCCAGTTGACTGACTGACTGTTGAGTTGACTGAGTGAGTGACTGCAAGCAATGAAATGTTACTGCAATACAACAACAGTAGAGCATGCAGTGTCGTGTACATACATATAATGTTTGAGAACAACAGCCTTTTACAGCATTCAGCAGCCTCAGCAGGCACACAGATCAGTTCTTTCGGGAGGACAGGAATAATAACACACTGTTATACAGATTATATGATTATTACTCTGTTTTTGTTGTAGGTACAGTTCTATGTGTGTGCTCTGTTCACTGTTGACTCTCTGTCCTATGTGTGATGATGTGATCTGTGAGTTGAATTGACTTGACTGCTTTGCTTCTTCTTCTCTCTCTCTCTCTTACTCTCTTCTCTCTTTACTGTCTCCTGCCAAAATAATATGCTCTTTTTCTCTTATAATGGGAATATATGCGTTTATCTTTACTGGTGAAGAAAAGCACGTTTTGTTATAAAACTTTTTCAGTCAACAAGCAAGCACAGCACACTCGAGTCACACACACTCACTCTCCTTTCCTCTCATGAAACAAGGCAACTCTTGACTTGACTACCCCAACTCTGGGCTCATACTAAAAAGTACAAAGCACATTACGAGCTTTTGTGCGATGCGATCATGTTGTTGTGAGTGAACACTGTATATGGCTGTTTGTGTGTGTGTGTGTCTGAACTGAAGAACGAGTAGAGGGAAACACAGTTAACAGTGCAGTGCTTTGTAGTAAAGTTTTGAGTTAGCAAACCAACGCAGCAATACCAAACACCATCAAAAGAAAAATATATATGTATTGCCACTATGAGATGGTAATAATAATAATGTGTCTGTCCTCTCCTCCTTCTTCTTCTTCTCTTTCAACGTGCTCCTCTCAACACTCTCCACACTGACGATGTAGTGATGTGATACGGTATGCTTAACTCACATGTACACACTCTTCAAAACTTATCATTTAGACTAGTTTCCTCCGTCTTCGCGAAATACCCCAAAAAAGAAGAATCAAATAGGATCAACTCTCAAGAGTTTATGTTCTGCTAAAAAATATTGTTGTCTTAATTTTTTCGTATACAAGATTTATTTTTGCACATGTATCAAATCTCCCCTAAACACCCAGAAATCAATGTCATGACATGAAAATGGACGTGAATTTACCTTCAAATCGTATACATAGAGGTATTTTGTTAAGTAAGGCTTTTCTTGTCAAGTCAAATCATATTATTATCTTCTTCTTTTTGTAGGAGAAAGAAAACTAATGATCAGTGTCAGATTAATGTCTTTCCCTCTTTATCTGTCTGCTGCTTGTTCTCTGGTTGCAGGTGCAATGCACTTTGCGTAATACGCACAATAAAAAATATTTTTGCACTTTTACTTTTTTTGTTTGGTGGCGGAGGAGGATGAAAATGAATTAAAAAAGACAGCTGGAAATATGTGAAAAGCTGCAGCACACAGCCAACATACAGCAAAATAAATGGGATGGTAATAAAAAAGCCGGTACGGATGATTAATGATAGGTGATATTGTAATAGTAGGAGTAGCTTGGTGAACTAGTAGAAAAGAGGAAGGAAACGCAAGGGAATAATAATATATTTGTGTGTGTGTGAAATGAAATGGCGCTTTACTTTACACACTCTTTCTACTCCCTCAAATCTAAATAGGGCCACTGGAGCACTATCTTACGTGAAAAATGTTAAAACTCTCTTTCTTCTTGTCAGAGAGATGAGGGTACCCAACTCCTCATGTTGTTGATGATGATAATGATGACGATAATGGGTATTGTTATTGGTGTAAAAAAAGAAGTACAAAAAAGTCAAAATGAATTGTTATTATTACAGCTACTTTAACATAGCTTTAATGCGTACAGACGCTGACGCGCTGGTGATGCAAAAGATCAAGTTTTTTCTCTGCGTATACTTTTGTTGGTTTGGATATATATGGCTGCTGGACTGGAGGAGATAATACGTAAGTAAGTAAGCTTTACTATAAGGAAACAACAAGAAAATCAACAATAGAGGCAAGAGGAAAAGGAACACATGGACGCACGTCGTGTACTGACACAAGATTGTCAATCATCGGCCCTTCTCCTTCCTTTCTTTATTTTTTCTTCTGCAAAAGTCTTCAATTCTTCAAGTTAAGATAGATAGCATTCAAGAAAATAGCCTAGTCAAGTCAACTCAGTGTTTATACATTGTATACTTTGTACATGACAAGCATGCACCGAGACGATGTGATGATGAAGAATGCAAGGCTGCTTTCTGACGACGATGTTGATGATGAAGAAGAAGAAAAAACGAAGGGAATAAAGTAAAGCGTGTGTGCATTATAATAATATGAAAAAGAACAGAGCAAGCAGACCATCAGACCATGTGGGCAAGCTTGAACGAGAGAAACGACATGAATGCCATCCATACGCGTACTTGTTAGATGCACACAAGTCAAGTCAAGAGATTCGAGAGAGAGTAAAATATACAGGGAGTATAGTAGTAGTAAAGCGAGAGCATAGTAAGTAGAGAAGTTTTTAGCATTAGCATGACATGAGAGCAAGTTTTTTTGGTTATATGCGGTATATGGCGGGGAGCGAGTAAAGCTGTAGAAAAGTTTTTAATGGATAAGCTGTCAGAAAGTTGAAGAGAAGGAGGAACTCGTCTTTCCATCTTCCACAGTCAGAAAAAAGAACTCCATTTGGGGGCCACCAGAAACAAGGCGGTGATCTCTGGGTTGGATACGCCTTTCCTCACAAATATCCACTTGCCAACCACCAACCCATTCCACATCCGCGCCCACTACTCTGCAAAAACTTCACTCACACGTTCACTATTTCTTTCTCAACATAACAGCAGCAGAGAGCAGCAACTCAACTCACTCGTCTCTCTCTCAACTTCACAAAACAAGCGAGCAAGCAAAGCAAAGAAGCATAACATACAGCAATAGCGGCACAAAGCACCACACACACAAAAACACTCTCTATTCTCTCATAATGCATTTTCATACAAAGTTATATAATATGCTTGTATGCTTTTGCTTCTTATTATTCTGCATAAAACCATTCATATATAAGCCATCACACAATTTAAGCACATATCTTTTCTATAATATATTACGCTTTTATACCATCGTATCCACCGTCGTCACCAGCTAAAAAAACTTTTTTTCTCACAGTCAAGCTATATAGCTCGTCGTCTCTTCTTCTTTTTCGTAGATGAAATGATGTTCTCTCTCTTTCCTTCTCTGTTCAGCTTATTTTCCTTTTTTCGCTGGTATTCCGTAGTTTTTCCTCGCTAAAAGGCTTCGCTCTTCTTCCAGAGGCAGACAGAAAATCAAGTATAAAGAGAGAAGAAGCCTTTTTTGTTGAGCCTTTATGTATTATGCACAAGCTTTTCCTGAGAATTGAACTGAAGGAAAAAGATATAAACCGGGAGAGTATTTTTTCCTGTAGATATTCAACCAGTTTTACCCATTTTCTCCAGGAGAAAAATAAGAAGGAATAGATGAAAACCTACCTTATTAATATGAATGTATGTATTTTTCTATTAAAGCATTTGTATATACACTTGTTATACATATTTACTATCTATCTATCTCCACATTACAAACTTTCTTGTGAGTTTGAGTGTCATTTCCATTCAGTCGTCTTATTTCACCGTTGCCGGCTTTGCTCTTCTCTCCTCTCTGCCCTGGCCGTTTTTTAAAAAGAGAGAAGAAAAAAGTTTTACTACTGACTTGACTACACAAACATACATTCTCTCTCTTCACCGTTTTTACTACGACCGTGCATAATGTCCTGTCGTAACCATAAAACTGTCACCTGAAAATGTTCCCCTTGCTCTTGAAAGGCCTCTCACTAGTCTCCAGTGAAAGTCTTGTATATTTATACTCTCTTTTGGAAAAAATGGAAAAGGAGGAGAAGAGGAGAGAGAAGTAAATAGAATGAAATGAGATGAAATGGATGAATGAGAAAATATGCAGTGGTGGTACAAGGAGAAATGTTGAGGTGGATGGACGATGGTATAGTTGATGCTGTCGTTTTGTCGTCTCATCTCATCTTTGGCTGAAGAGCGGTGGGAATTTTCTGGGAAAGTTTTTTCAAAGTAAAAATCAAGAAAAGTAAAATAAAAAAGTTTTAAAAGAACAGTTTTATGTTGTGGGTGGGTGGTAACGTTATTTTAGGGCTAAAAGGTCTTTTTATTATGCGGTTTTTATTCAGGGAGCAAGGAAAAAGTTTGTGACGAGTCCGTTGACAATCCACAAAAGATATATACTTTTTCAGAGAGAGAAAAATGGTAAAAAGAGTATATTTTCGAAATTTTAAGTCCTTCTGAACATGTTTTACTTTAAACATTGTTATCTATCATTACACGTGATCCTCCTTCTTACACTTTTCTACTTTGTTTGTAAAAAAGTATAAATGAAAATGAAAAGTTTATTTATTCTCTACAACCCTTTTGCCTACATCAAACTATGCACATACACAAATATGTACACACCTTTTCTCATTTCTCATTTTTTGCATCAGACAAACTATATATACCACCAGAGCAGAACACAGAAAAGGATGATGATGGGATAACAGTAAGGTTCATAAAACTGTACAAACTGTCACTTGAATAAAATTAATGATTATAAATGTATGTCTTTCTCTACAAAAGCGCGTGTATGTGTATAAAGTGTACAGACACCTACCACCATATAAATACTAGTCATCTACAAACACTGTCTAAGCGCACGTACCACAGTCAATAGAATAGAAATAGAGAATTCCTCTTCTTCTTTTTAGGCTGTTGCGTTGCTAGTGCAGCAGCAGAAGAAGAGAATATCCTACCGCCGCCACCACCACCACCAAAAAGATATATTATTACTTTACGTGCCATCATCATTATCATCAGCAGCAGAAGTAGTAACACACCGCCGGTTTTCTTGAAGCAGCAACAGTAAATTTTATAGGTGTTCATCTTTGCTATCAACAGTAAATCATTAAGTTTTTTCTCTTGACACTTGCAAGGTCGTTCGTTGGCACATACATACACCACCACCACACGACGAACAAAACGACTAGTCATAGTCAAGTTATATAACAAATTTTTTTACACACTCACAAACAAACATTCAGAGTCTGACGGGGAGAGTGATTAAGTTTTATGAGTAATAACTTTTTTAGGTGTAAATATATTCATTATAAAGAAAGGAGGTTTAACGCTGCATGTCAGCTACACGCACAGTGGCGGTGACTTTTCCATTGAGTTTTTCATTCATTCAAATCATTCATCTTTTAGCAGAGTCGTCATTGTGATGGTGGCAGTGAAAATGAACAAGATGCAAAGATGATTATGATCACAAAAGCAAAAAAAGTTCCCTACTGCCTTACTGACTGAGTGACTGACTTGACTGGGGAAACTACTGCAGAGTTTTCAGAGGAGTTGAGTGACGGACGGTCAATCATTCATTTATACTTGCACACACACACAGCAACATAAGCAGAGCAGTCTCGGGATGTTATGGATCGGAATGATGATGATGAGAAGGAATGTAATGCTGCCACCGCGCTGTATATTAAAACTAAATCCTCTTTAGCCAAAAACCACAAGAACACCTTCAGCTAGATTTACTGTCAGTCACTCTTAAAGAGAACGTATCTGTGTGTCTATGTAACAAAAGCAAAGTCATCCAAGTCATGTCATGTCAGTCAAAATATAAAAACTTTGTACGTATGGCTGCGGGTGGGGAGGAGGTAGTTGGTTGGCTCGGTTGGTTAGGTGCTGTTAAGCAATATTGACTAAAAAGAGTTGATGAAGTGAGAAAATGACAAATTGATAGTCAATTTCTTTTCTCTGATGTGTTTTGCTGTGCCTTCTTCCTTTCTTTACAACTATTCAGCTTGGTTTTGTTGAATGAAGGGTTTTGGGTAAAGGTTGGTTGCTCGGTTGGCTCTGAAAGTCCAAAAAAGTGACATCCGGATTGACGGGGCAAATGATGCTCTGCTTGTTGCCTGCCTTCTTTCTGTCGTTACTTTTGATTCTTCTTCGTCTTCATCACCATCATCGTGATCATCAGCGGTTTAAAAGAGGAAGAAGATGATCGGAGAAAAGTTGAGAGAAAGGATATAACAAGAAGATACTTTCAAGATTGGATTTAGCACTTTGACCTAAAAGTTGACATCACTCATGACTTGATGTGCACTTGACTTAAGACTTGATGTGGTGGTGGATGTGGTTACGTTATGTTGTATGTTATGTGTACATTGTAGAATTATAAAGTAGAAAGAGGAAAGAATGACAGGTATAGGTTCCTCATACCTCAATAAAAAATATAAGCAAAAATTTATTTTTAAAAGGAATCTCCAGCTTGACTTGACTGACTGCCTAGCTGTTAGCTGCCAAGTGTCAAAGTCTATTTTTGTTTTAAAAAGATTATAGGCTCTCCCGTAGTTTACCGTGGTTTACTGTTAGCATTTTGGTTTTATTTAATGTACTGCTGCTGGATGACATGCTGACATGACATGATCCTAAAATGAACTTTTTCTCCAGAGGAAACATTTTTTCTAGAAAAGAGTAAAGAACATAAGTGAATTTGATTTTCGCCTGTGTTTCGTGTTTACCCAACAAACATTCCTGTGAAGCCTTTTTCACTGAGTCAAGTATTAAGATGAAAATGAGGCAGAGGGCAGAGAGAAGACACGTTTGAGTGTATACATTTTTAATGCAGTCAGTTTAACTTGTTACTTAAGTTAAAAGGGCAACGCTAAACAGGATTGATATTTTACGTAAAAATGCTTCATTTTACTGATTATAAATGCCTTATACACTCTAATATAATTTATATGATACCCAATAATAATATATAAGCATTTCAGTTTGGTGTTATATATAGACACATGGTTGGATATTTAGCTTGTTGGATTCATTGATTGATGATTTTTCTCCATGAAAATAAATCTTTTCGACAGGATTCTCGTCTTCCCATCAACTTTTTTTTAACCAAAAAGGCATCGTCTTCCAATCCAATCCACCACCAACCATCACATCACGTCTGTCGTTTAACTTGACTTGATCCTCAATGTTGTCTTCTGTTTTTACTTGTCTTTTACTCTCTCTCTCTACCATCCACCAAGTGTGCTTTGTTATTATTATGAAAAAAGATTGAATTTTTCTTCGTGGATATAGTGATGTGGTGTGTCTTCTTTTTCTTTGGATTATCCTCATTCTAGACATAATAACATCAAAATACTAACAATAGCCAGTGAAGAACATGAAGCATGCATATTATCAACATCAAAGTAGGTAATATATACGCCTTATTATCCTCTCCTTATTACTTGTTTCCAACATGAAACATTGGAACATGTCGGTCGGCTCGTTTTAGAAGATGAGCTCTATATACTACCAAACATCAGATTGTCTAAGCTGCTTGTTTGAACCAAAAAATATAATAATAAAAAGAGCTTTGCTGTCGCCTATTTTGCTACTGACTTGACTGATCCCTTCATTCATTTTCTCACCCACACACACAACACATAAGTAATACAGAAAATTTACTTTTCGGCTGACAATATTAAGATGAAATGAAGGAGAAAAGAAAAAAAGGAAGTTGAGCAGAGCCTAGAGAGATAGGAAGGATAGGATACGACATTCGATGACGCTTTGGGTGCTGATTGTGTTGAGTTTGTGTAGAAGCTTTATCTTATTTTTTTGTTCCACATTAACCAGAAAGTCAATAAGGCGGTTTTTCTTTTCTGTCGCGATGCGATGTTTCCATTCTACTATTGCACCTATTTTACTTTGAGTCTCTACTGACATGTGTGATGTGATAAGGTAAAAAAATGTATTAGGAGTAGCGATACTGCTCTTGAATTACTTTAGCAAAACCAAGTCAAAAATAAGACGACAAAATGGTGGTATTACTAAGGTCCCAAATAATGCAAGTATTATGCTCCAAAGCTTCAAACCAAGTAAAGCCACTCTCAATGCTGTGAAGATATTGTAGAAAAGTCAAAGTACATGTTTTTTTCATGAAAAAGAGAGAAGGGGAAAAAGGAGAAATCAATCAATGACAGACAGACAAGCAGTAGTCCAAATAGAAAATTTTGAGAAAGAGAGAGAGAGAAGAAGCAAATAAGCTGGAAGCAATGTTAGTTTGTAAAAACCGTCTCTCTGCTCTTCATCGTCATCATCATCAAACTTCCAAGTTGTTCCTGTGAAACAAGGAGAACAGATCAAAAAGGCAACAGAATTTTGAGAGAGTGAACATACCAAATATCTATATATTTTTCAAAACTTTTCATCTTTTAAAACAGGAAAAAGAGTAGGAATAGAGAATGGAATGATGAGAAGAGCAAAAGCTTCCATTTCCATGATGTTGATAAAAGGATCAAGTTGAAATGCTGACTGGAGGGCATCGCATAACACAAAGACATGGTCATATCATCATTTGCTTTTTTTGCTTGACTTTGACTACTGTACTCTCAGGACTTCACTCACTTTAATACCATACCACGACATGACGATGATGATACTACAACGGCATTTTACGTAATCGCCAAAAGTAATCATATTAGTTCGGTTACATGCTTTATATTGAACTTGGCTTATAGGTATATAGGAGCTATAACATATCATATCTACTTAAGCGCCGGACTTGGACTCTCTCCTTCGCTCTGGACATAATGTAATGACATTGTGTTTAAATCAGGAAGCTTGCTTCTGCAGTAGAAAGTATTACTATTACACTATCATCGTCATATCATCCATCGGTCTACTGGTCTCCTCGCAATTCATTCGCCGCCTGCCAGTTACCATCATCTTCCTTCATATGACTTGATTGTGACTTCTAGTTTTTTGGAGAAAAATAGCAAAAAAAAGAACTGTGTAGTAGAACCAGTAACATTAGAGCATGACATTGCATGCTTTTGCTCGGAAACGATATCAAGGAGATGATGGTAAAATGTTACATGGGAGCATGTAAAAAAGTAAAGTAACATGAGTGGTGGTGGTGGTTGGTAGCACAGCAGGTCGATAGGAGACAGACATCCTCATCAAATCCGATCACTCGACTCGTCGATTCAAAACGACGGCGACGCGTGTGCTCTACTGCTGCTCCCTCTTGTACAATTTTTTCTTGGTTCTTACAAAAAAGTAGATATTTTTTTACTTTCTTTTTTGGCTCAATGCAATTCTGAGAGAATGAGAAGTTTCCTTGAAATTTAGTCAAGGAAAAAAGCAGCAAAAAGTGGAGGAAGCCTTTTGAGGTGATTTTTTTATCAAACGTATTTTTGAGACCAAAATTTTTGTTAAAACTACTCAGTCAGTTTTAGCCGATAATTTATTACATTTCATGTACCTAACTCGTTTGACTTTTCGTCTACAAAAATATTTTGAACAAAATCGTTTAAGATGTTATAATACGTTGTATGAACTGAAGTTAAAAAAGAGAACGTAAATAAGGTTGGTCGGCAAAAGTCAAGTCAACTAATAGGCAAGTTGGCCTTGTTCACTGTCTCATGACTATGACGATGACTTTGTATGATGAGTTCATCAGTGTCGTAGTCGTGTCGTCAAATCAAACATGAAAGGAGAGGAAATGAATAATATTTTGTTTTGCATCTGTCTTTTTTACTGTATAATGTAATTTAGTGTGGGTTTTCTAATGGATGAAGAAGGAGTTGTTTTTCTTGGTATTATTTTTTGATTTTTAATAGTGAAACAGATGAAATACATGATGGCTATGTGGAGGAGATCATGTTGTAGGCTTGGAATGGGAAGAAAATTGTCAGCAAAAAGAAATAGGTCCGACCTCCATAATACTTGAACAAGACAGTTTTGACATGGCGTGTCAAGTGGAAAAGAAGGGCATATATATTATGACGATATTATCGTACGATATTAATGTGTAAAAACTTTCAGCTATATTCTGCAAATATTCGTTGGCTGATGTGCATATGATATAGCAAACATGACTTTATTTTTGTATTCTGGTATTGTATATAATATTGGAAACGATACGATTGCCCTAAACTTAAAAGTGTTTTATCATAGATAAAACTACGCACTTAAATTTTAAGGCATGATTATCTAATTTATTGTACAGTTAATGGTATTTATGTCGACAATTGAATCACATCTATTTTATTTATGCAGATTTTTTAGCATGCTAAAGATATTTTCTGATTTGTGTTTACACATAAACATAAAATGATACAATTAATTAATAAACATAATTTATAATGGATGAAACTATCAGCAAATATCAAACCCTGGCTCCAGTGCTAAAATGCGTAAAACTGGACACCAATTCATCAAATCTAATTTATAAAGTTTAGGTTTTCTTCATAGTATTAATTTATTGAATAATAAAACATTTTTCCATTTTTACAAGCTTAATGTGCAAATGATCGTGTATTGGAGAAAATCTTCCACATCAATAACTAATATATACCAGGTGCATCGATCAAAATGTAACTTTTCATGCTCTTTTTTTGAAATTCAATACGATGTGCAGTCACACATTTAAAGCATTTGACTTAGCCTACTTTTATCATCCTTATTTATTTCAATCAAGAACCTAAAACCCACAATGTGTCTTCCCTCCTGTTCGTATATTATATTGACCCATGTTTCAATTTACATATTTAAGAAGGGTTGTTTAAAACGGATTATGAAAATCCTATCGCCATTCAGTCATGTGTAGATGTTCATTTTTATCTCACCCATATTCCGCGTGTGGCCTT
>JAQFXM010000586.1:0-45985 GCA_034693345.1 Entomobrya multifasciata | reverse complement strand
GTGTTCTACTTTATAATATGCAACGGCAATGCAATCGGTCGGTTATGCTTATGATGCGATTAGTATTGGTTAGGCGAGGGCATTGGATTAACAGGACAGGACATCATCATGAGCCAAAGTGAACGATAAGAGAAACATAATATAATCATGATGATCACCACGGTTATAGCAACACACTCGCGCAGAGCGGTAATCATTTTATTTAATTGCGTCCTTAGCACAGAGGACAGACATGCAAATTATAATATACAACAACGTTGAAAGATCAAGGTTGAGGAGATTTATGTGTGTGGCGTTGTTTGTACAAAAATGAACTATGCAGGTTATAAGGCTATATAGGTATTTGCTATGACATCTGCCAATAAAGTTGAAAATCGGTAATCGTTGACGTTCCTGTACAGTACCTTTGTCATAACTACATATAAATAAACTTTAAAGATTTAAATATTTTTGGGGGTTTAACTTGTACATATATCATATTTCATGATTGATGATAGTCACCAATCATGTGTAACTTGTAACAAAACTGCTCGACACCAACAGTCACAAGACGATTAAATTGTTTTTAGAAAAATTTAAGGTACCAGGTACCTAAATATTTCAACAATGATATTGATTGTGTGTTAAATGGTAAGAAAGATTAGAGAAACTTGGAAATGTTTTTATTATTATCATTTCTGTCATTTGTAATATCGATTTTATGTTGTAAGACTTAAACAGGATCTAAAAAAAGAAAAATGCCTCCACGCAGTATAACAGTAAGCTACTGTACTGTAACTGAGTAAACGTATAAATCTGGATTAACATATTGATTGGTTTAGATAGGCTACTCTGTGAATATTTTTGAGTAAATCCGACCAACGCAACCGATTGATTGATAATGGGTTTCCATAACTTTTTTTTATCCACCTTTTACATCATTACCATATTACCCATTTTCAGTTTTCGTATATATTGCATAGTTGATAAGAAAACACACGAGGAAAAAATCATCTGAACGAATCATTATATACTTTATTTTATCACTTACTCAGCTGCATGATAAGGAGAATGACATGCTTTTTTTGTTCTGGCTTTACTGCATATAAAAGAGTCTCTTGTGCAATGCACTGGAAAACACGTTTTCTGGATTTGTGTCGATACGGGAGGAGGAGGCGGGGAGCAGATAAGAGTTTTACTACACATGATACTAGATATATGCACGGTTAGTTCATGGTGAATGGTAACATTCTGCAGTAAAAGAAGTGATTTTTATTTTTGGTTGTCTGACTTTTTTCTGTTCTACTTTTTTTGTGATGAGATGGAAAAATATGTGGATTACGGAATGGAATCGTTTGTTTTTTGTGTGAGTAATCTTTGTTAAAACCCAAGCCAAAAACCAAACCAGCTTGTATAATGTCAACGAGTAAAAATAAGTAGAACAACGAACAACATCGTTATGTAAATAAAATGCATACCTTAAAATATATACATGCATGACAGTGTGTATTGTATATGTATGTAATTTATGCATATTATTTTGTATGACTAAAAATGTCTTAGGCCAGTGGTTAGATTAATGAATGGTCATAGTCTACAATGGATGATTATGCTTTATGTAGAGCAGAAAAAAAGACAACAGAAGCATACATAACATAACAGACCAAATCGACTAGCACTTCATTATCATTTTATGGTTTTGAAATAAAAATTAGTTCAGCTAGTAACTGCATAGCTGCAACAAGTACAAAAAAATTAAATTGCAGCTGTGGTTTTTCTGGGGAAAAAGTAAAACATTTAAATTTAAATAGAACAATTTAAAAGTTAAGTGAGTCAAACTTCATTTTTCTTTTCTGGATTTAACAACGTAAGTTTCAATCGTTTATTCGTTTTTGCATGAAAAAAACTAACGGGTTCGTGTTTTGCATGAAAAATTGTTTTCAATCGGTTTTTAAAAAACAAAGCCTTGACACCACAAAGTTAGTTCGACAAGACAAGGTAGCGATATTATGATGTCATGTACATACTAATATCCTAACCATGCATAGTAGAGCTTGAAAGAAACAAAGTTATTTTCAGTTAAAACTTTCATCTGCACATCAAAAGCGAACAACAACTTTGTTTTCGTTTTCCATTAACATCGGCTCTCTTTTCACTTTAGGAGGTTCTCAGCAAAAGTTTACTTTGTTCTCTGTAAATGTCAGTGATGTGTTATGTGATTAGTATGTATATACCCTTTTATTATTAGCCTTTTACTAAACGGCTAATGTGTTTCTCAATAATATGTTATTTTGTTAGTACTTTTTGTTTTCGTTTTTCCCCTTCTCTCATCTCATCTCTCTACAAAATGTATCCAACTCTTCCATTTTTTATATTTATTTGTCTGTTTTTGGTGTTTTTGTAGGTTTCCCATGTCCGGAGCTGTAAGTTGCCAACCGATGTGTTTGGTTGGAGAAGACGAAGCGTCGTTGTTATTCTGCTACTCACGAAGAAAATTCGCCATTGACCATGAGACTTCCATGGACGTCCTCGAGGAAAATACTTCATGGGTCGATCAACCTGTTGTTGTCGTTGACGTTACTGCACCTTTAGTATTTATTGAAGTTGAACGAGTAGCTGACGTAGCTACCACCACCTCTGCCATTATCACAGCTAATTCTAGCGTTGTCGTCGCTGCTAATAATATTCTTTCTACTATTATCACTACTCCAGTTACTGCTTCCCTTTGACTATAAAGTCTTTATTAGGTTTCATCAATTTTAAATATAAGTATAGCTTAATAGGAAAAACAAACGTATATACATTTAACATATTATATCCTCTTTATCTCAACGTTATCGATCGCTCCGAAACACAACGTCCTTCTCTACTTGCTGTGCTGGCTCTGGCTCTACTACTTTGCTTACTTATAGCAATTCAATACTACACACGTTTTAGTTGAGTAGAAGCACGTGTATGCATGTAGACAACAAAGAGAGTTTAACGCAAAAAAGCAAGCGTTGAGGCAATGACATAAACATAAACCCGCGGAACACGAGACACAAGTGGAAAAACGGATTCAAATTACCAATTTCTCTCTGTCTATCTCACTCGTCAAAAGTAAATCAGCAGCGTCAGTCACAGAAAACAAGTAACGTTAAAAAAACTATCTTCCGAAAAGGGATAAAAAAAGTAAAGACTTTTTTTAAGGTCTTTGCAAAATAGTCAGTTTTAAGAGAACATTCTTATTTTGAACGTGGTCACTGGTGGCAGCGTGTGTCGTTTTTACGGTTAATTTATCACGACTATCAAATTGTTATCGGTTTTTAGATAGATAAGATATCTTCGTAACAATTTTGAATAAAGACTGCTTTAAAATTAAGTCTGATTATATTAATTACGTTGAGAAAGGGGAAGTATTTTAGAGAAAGTTTTAGTCTACAGAAAGTTGAAACAGAAATCAGTGTATGAAAACATGATGGCTAGTAGTGCAGGAGGTGTTTTCGACATCGAAATCCACGATGTTGATGGATCTGATCAGGACGGGTCTGATGACGAGTCGATTGAGTTGGATGAGGTAAGAATTTTAAATTATATTTAAATATTTTGTATTACATCATTTTTGCGCAAGTTAGAAATCAAACAAAATGGCTAAATTGAAACTTCCAATTTTACGCATAAAAGTTGTCATAAGCGAAACGGTATAAAGCCACGAAAATTCAGTTACGGAAATGATAATTAAGTTTTAAACCAAGATTTATCTATCCATAAAAAACCCATGGTTAATTTTTCAATAAATCATTTAATTAAATATATGATTACGAAAGTACAGTTGAGCATTACAAACTTAACGATTACCAAGTGGTTTGACATTTTATGGTTTCGTCATGCATCGTATCCGTACCTTTAATTTAAATTTTTATTCAACCAATTGATATCCAATGACGATATGCCTTCCAAGCATCCCAGCTGTTAGTTACATGTGCATTTATAAATATAAACTTGTAATTATTGTAATCTCTAGCTGCAAGGTACTCTTGCTGCCTTTAATGTTCACTCTTGTCTTGTCCTTTCCATTTAATATAAATAGACAAGCTGTTTAACATTTGAACATGAAAATCCTGTTTCTCATTTTTGCCAAAGAATCTTCGCATTGTAAAAAAAATCAAGCATGCTTTGTACATGTGATAGCGATAATTAGGAATTGGGATATAGTGTCATGGATGAACAGTGTAAATATGCAAAACTAGCAAAAATCAACGTCTTTTTACTACAGTGCATTACCAGTGTTAGGTATATTTAAAAGGAAGATGATGATCAATGATCATCATCGATATTGTCTCACATTGCTTGTAATACAGTATACAGTACTTTTTTGCATGTACACTTTATATGCTAAATACCACATATATCCAGCTCTGTAACTTGGTTCCAGGCAGATTCTGGGAATAGTCAAATAGCTGACAAACAAGTTGCAAAGTTCTTTCTTGAGTATGGTTTTTAGACAAGATGTTGTGGTAGGTAGGTACACCGGTGACAGGTACATGTGTACAAGTACACGTTACAATTCAATTCAAGCTTATAAATGAGAGCATGTTAGCTGGGAAGGCTGGGCCGGGCTAAGTTGAAAGTTGAGACTTTGAGACAATCATGATGATGAGTGATGACACATGATGGAATTGAGCAAATGAAGTTGAACCGTTGACAGGACATTTGGTTTTTATTTAGTTAATTTGTAAATTTATTAATTTTCTTGAAGTTTTACTCTGTTCTGAAAATACAGAAAATTTGAAGAATCTGCAAACATTTTGTTTTTTTAAAAGTCATTGGATGTCGATAGAAAACACTAAAACAAAGACGCACACAGTTTTCGTCCCCGACATTGAAAATTGATTTCAACATAGACAGGTGTACAAACAAACATGCAACACGTGAATTGAATTATTGCAATATTATATTTTGATTTGTAATAAGAAGCCAAAAGTATGGGATGTTGTTTTTCTGCTGCCACTGCCATTGTTCGTCGATTTCGTGGACAATTAGTAAGCCAATTCAATTAGAGTTTTCAATTTCTATTATTAGTAGGAAATAAATATACTCTGAAAGTGCGTAGTTTACAAAACATGCATATAAAAAAGGGTATGGTATTTTCAAGGAAAAATGAAATTGTTATGTCAATGAGGATGTGATGGCAAACAGTATTTTAATCAACTCATTTCAATTTGCTCATAAAACTGATGCGCAACATGATGATGTTGTATGGTTGTATGATGCATAATGACGTATCATGAACAAATTAAATGTTACGGTAGGTAGGTATATTGGATATTGGCATTGCGAAAAAAATAGAAAGGGACGATTCCGTACTGATGCATATTGTTTAACTTTGTAATGTCGAAATTTGTCAATAAGATATAGGTAAACAAATTCGATGAATTTGGTTTCACATGGAATCCAATACGATAGATAGATTTTCTAAGGAAACAAATATCTTTCTTTTTTAAATCCTTTTTCTGGAATTAAAATGTTCTCGGAAATATAATTTTTTGTCGTTACGGTTGAGGAAACGAAAGAAATGTAACGTGACTGTAAAAATGTGGATTCTAGATAACGCATTAAAATAATGATGTCTTAGATTTTCTATTACATTGAACTTCCATGTAAAAACATGTGACCTTTACAAGCTTTTTTATAATTAGTTTTTATTTTTTGTTTCGCATGTCACGTAATTGATCTACTTGTCACATGTGCATTGTGCATGTACGATGTACATATGTATCGATATCCTTGATTAATAAATTGCTAGTGCATACATTATCAGAGTTGTTTAATTTTAATTACAGAAGATTTTGCATTTATTTTTAATTTTAAAAGAATCTCTGCCGTATTGACTAATAGCTATTTATAAAGTCGCTTAATTGAAATTAGGTGCACTTTTTCATCATTATAATATTTTTTTTGTGTTTGGTCTAAAAATAAGTTTGGCAATGCAAAAGGATGTTTTCTGCCAATGCCAATACAATAAGATAATGTGATCGATCAGGAATATTTGATGCCAGATACATACAAAATTAGAAATTATGCTGAAGTCAAGATATCATGGAAAAAGAAGCGTGTTGAAATCTTGGTATTCTCCAACTTTTTTTGCAAATGCATTATTACATTTAGCAATATTTTATCCTTTATATTAAGTTTGCTGGATATTATATATTTTAATGTTCTGACTTCAGACAGAGATTTTAAGATTTCATTTATTATCATACGGATGGATGTCTTTATGAATAAAATAAAAGAAATATGGATGGCGAGAAAGAATTAATGTCGCAAAATTGACATAATGAAATGATAATGAAAGAAAAATAGTGTGGAAGGCAATCTTTTTTAAAAGAAAAAAAGAAAAAAAAGTTGCAGTTCATGGCTGACTTTGGAATCGAGCTATGAAGAAATGATTGAATTTTATACAGATATATGATAATTTTTGTGATGGTGACGATGATGATGGTTATTGGTGATTGAATTGGTGTTGAGTTAGGAGACATTTGGCTTATTCTTCGTTTCCAGTTGAGAGTAGATAGACGGAAGATAATAGTCGGGAGTAAAAATACAGTAGATCTAGAACAATATGGGGCGCAGACGTAATAAAAGTAGAAGTGGTTGTTTCAGTATATTTGGTCATTGTTGTTGTGTGAAAAAAGAACGGGTTGATTTGGTCACTAATCAGGAAAATACTATTTTACAGGGCGCAAACGTGTGTGATGGACGAGACTCGAACGAGTTGATGAAGTGAGTATTTATAATTGAGAAAAGTTGATTTATTGAAGTAAAAATTGTAGTAGAACCAATTCGTCGTTGTGTTCTGGTATACCAACTTCATATGTAATAAATAATTTTGTTATTTTTAGCGCCGAGTCCACAGAAGAATATCCGATTTCCGAACAGACTGTCGGTCAGGATCAGAAGGCAGGTCCAAATGACTTTGAACTGAGGAAGGTGTTGGGCAAAGGTGGGTATGGAAAGGTGTTCCAAGTAAGAAAATGTAATGGGAAAGATGCTGGAAAAATCTTTGCTATGAAGGTTTTGAAGAAAGCGACTATAGTTCGTAATCAAAAAGATACTGCGCACACTAAAGCTGAACGTAACATTCTGGAAGCTGTAAAGGTGAGTTGAGCATACTGTACGCGAAATGCTAAAAAAAATTACTTACCCCAGCCAAAATGAACAGGGAAGTAGATTCCTTGTATGTAAAAACGTTATTGGAATGTAATTCCTTGGCAAGGTTAAAATATCGTGGAAGTGACGTAATTCTACATTAAAACTTTTTGTATTTCTGTTAGCATCCATTTATCGTGGACTTAAAATATGCATTTCAAACTGGTGGAAAGTTGTACTTAATCATGGAGTATTTGAGTGGAGGTGAACTGTTCATGCACTTGGAACGTGAAGGGATTTTTCTCGAAGATACTGCATGGTAAAGGAAAACATTTCATATTTTTCATGCGTCGATTGTGAAAACTACGAAGATTTGTCTGATTAAATAAATTAATATTCGTTTTCATGTTTGTTGCAGTTTTTACTTGTCGGAAATTGTACTGGCACTAGAGCATTTGCACAAACAAGGAATTATTTATCGGTAAGAATATTAAATTTGAATGTGATTGTGAAATGAGGTTTTTTTGTAATGAGTAAAGCTTACAAGTATTTCAATGCTGAATATTATCTTTGCAGAGATCTGAAACCAGAAAATATACTATTGGATTCATTAGGCCATGTGAAGTTAACTGACTTTGGTCTTTGTAAGGAGCAAATAGGGGAAGGTGTTGTTACACATACATTTTGTGGTACAATTGAATATATGGCCCCTGAGATTCTTATGCGCGCTGGGCATGGAAAAGCTGTAGACTGGTGGTCGCTCGGTGCTCTAACATATGACATGTTAACTGGAGCGGTAAGCAAAAATAAAGAATTTGTTTATTTCTGTAAAATATAAAACAACTAATGTTTCATTTTTTAAAAAATTACAGCCACCATTTACTGCTGAAAATCGGAAAAAGACTATTGACAAAATTCTAAAGGGAAAGCTCAATTTGCCCCCATATCTCACAAATGATGCCAGAGATCTCATTCGCAAATTACTCAAAGTATGTATTAAGGAAATATAAAAGTTAAGTTGTCGAAACAATTGTGAGAGCGAGTGTTAACAGTAATACTGTATTAATTTATAGCGCCAAGCGAATCAGCGTTTGGGATATGGCGCCCAAGATGCACTCCCAATCCGTAATCATTCGTTTTTCAAGTCTGTTAATTGGGAAGACGTAGCCAATAGAAGAATTGAACCCCCATTCAAGCCAGCCTTGACAAGCGAAGATGACGCTTCACTCTTTGACACCAAATTCACCAAACAACCACCGGTTGATTCTCCTGATGACACCATGTTAAGTGAGAGTGCTAATATGGTATTCCAGGTAAACTAGCTAATTTTCTTCTTTGTTCTTAAAAAAGGATAGCAGTCAGTTTTAACATTGTTGATAGAACAAGTGTGTGAAAACATTTTGTTTGTTTTTATTACGTCCAGGGTTTTACCTACGTCGCGCCTTCCGTTTTAGAAGATAACATTAAGCAGCCCCATGTCGTCCGAGCTCGATCACCCCGTAAACATTCGGGAAATAATATATTTCGTCCTCCCTTCAATAATCTCCAACAGTCCACGCCATTTGACTTTGTTGATAACAAGTTTTCGTCTGAGGCAATGGACACTTCCACGCCAAAGTGCTTTTGATCAACGTGGAGTATAGAAACGTAATTAATAGGTTAGTTAATTTCATAGAAGCCATCGATTAACTAAGTTAAAGAAATAATATTAATATAATTCGTTAGGTTACGGTTAGAATATCTACTGTAAATACACACAAATTGCGCATATTGTAAGTCGTGTTGTGAAGCAAAAATGTACGACAGTTAAATATTACGACTGAGTCGTAGTAAAAAAATACACAAAAAAGATCTTTAAATACCATCGTATTTTGGTATTATGACGATTTAAAACTTGACGAAAGATGATTTTATTGTGATGCAAAATATTTGAATAGACCAAAATATACAATGAATCAATTAAAATTATTTTGTACACTAAGTATCATAAGATATCATTGTCTTGTCTAATTATTCCTTCAAGTAAAATCGTCTTCGATGTAGTGACGAATAATGAGTATTCGTGCATACTGCGTTTTCTTCCCACATGCATTACAATAAAAGCCTTTAAAGATGTAAATGTGCTAATAGTTAATTAATTAAAATCAACTTTTGTAGAAGATAAATTTTGCAGATCTTTGTGTGCCGAAAGAATTTTTCGTCAAGAACCTTAATTGTTTAAATCAACAGATACAGTGTTTTGAGCATTCGATTACCTGCACTCTATCAACCTGAATATTGGTAACCCAATTGGCGAGATATAATTAAGTCAACTGATTTCTAAAGAGATTAACATATCAAACTAACGAAAAACTGGAACTTGAAAGAAAATTATGTTATTTTATAAAAAATATGTTTGAATTTTCAGAATGAAACTTTGTAAGCGCAGCTCATTTTTGTGTTTTTTCATTTGTTAAATTATCTTTGAATGTTTTACTAAACATTGTATATTCTTCTTGTACGTAAATCACGAAAGTATTAGTTTCCAATTTGGTTATTTAACGCGCCTTTGTGTTGAGTCAAGTTTCGTGCCACAGTAAGTTTAAAGTAAGTTAGTATTGTTGACTTCCAGTTTAGAACAATATTTCTTGCAGAGTTGTAGAAATTCGATGTAGTAGAGTGTAATGCTTCAATACACCAAAATAAAAAAAACGAGGTGTTCCCTGCATTTGTAATTTTTTTAATGTATTAGTCATTTTATATAAGTGTTAAAAAAGAAAGTATCTCAAAATACTTGAGATGAACTTTTAAGGTAAAGAACTATCTGTTGATGTCTTCGTCTTCTTTAGTGTAGTGTGGTATTACTATTATTGTCTTATTCTGAACCTTTTTTTAAATATTTAAAATGCTTAAGTAACATTTAAATATTAAATGTATGCACCAAAAAATATTTTGTAACAAAGCATATACTGAAATGATAATGAAAAATAAAAAAGGCATAACTTCGTCCGTTTTAAAATAAAAAATAATCAAGAAGGCAAGTTCCGTATGCATTTTATTTTTTACACCATACCGTTTTTTTCTGAATAAATAATTACTTCATTAGTTTATAGAGTGCATGCTGCATACATGTGTGCATATTCAGTCAGACAGGAAGCTTTACTAAAAAGTTCTGATTGACATCAATTATCCACATACGCTCCAAGTCTAAGTAATTACAACAATGATAATAATGACACTGCTAATGCTTCTCGTGATCCCATACAGTGCATTGATTTAATAGTTTTCTTCTACATGTAAATTCACAGTCGAAACAAAAGTTCCACGAAGCATACAGTCAGAAAGGTAAAATTACATACTTTTTTTCACAAAATTGTCCATGATTTTTCTCAAGGCAAGCAATAACAAGAAGTAAGCAATCAATAATGTCATAAATTCCTTGCCATGCCAAGAATCCGTATCACTTACTATCATCATTACTCGTTACTATGTTCGGAATATTATTAACAAGTTGAAGGTCCAGCAAAATGTCGTTCACGTTTTGTAGAATGTTCGGTATTATCAACCTACTGAAGTCCTGTTGTACATATTACATGTTTGCCTACATGTATCATAAACTGTCCACAAACTGTATCTCTCGCTCATTATCGTGTATTTGTTACCTGTCTTGTCTTCCTCATGTACAGTTCAGTGTAGCACAAATAGTTTTGGGATTTTTCAGACTAGATTTTAGGCAAGAACGGGTGCATTATTGCCAATAATGATGCACTGATGATGACTGATATGGAACGAAATACTAGATAACATAATGCATTCAGGCATCTTTGCCACATGCAGTAGCATTTATCGGTCATGTTTATCACCTAAAATTAACCCAAAACATCACAAGATTGCCAACAAACATAATCGTTTTCTATTTCTGCTAACAAACCCACGCATAGACAAAACGGTACAAAATGCAAGACATTATCAAATAATGAAAGCAGAACGCGTGCATCATCACAATTCTGTCTTTCTTTGAACACCCACACAAGTGCTCAATATAAAATCTAACCACTCACTTCTCTTCTCCATGAATGACATAAAAGGAATAAAAAATAACAAATGGGGCAAATTTTTTTTCGACTGACGTAAAAAAAATCATCACGATCAGCTAACATTCTTTTTGATTTCCTACTTTTCATGCATCTCTTCTTTCTGGCCGCTACCTCCCACATCATCATTATTACAATTCTGTCTAAAAAACCGAGCACATTATAATATATAATCACAATCTCAATTCACGATCATGTTTATCAAAAAGCAGAAAAGCAATGCCATATACCACCACCAACTCAGAGACTGATCTTTTCTTTGCCAAAGGATAAACAGGTATAGGTATTACACACTCCGTTTTGTGGCCTACAATCATGTCATGCAATGCCGAAAACAGCCAAGCCAAGCTACCTCACTCAACTTCACCCAAAACAACAACGGCAATTTATTTTGCTATAAATATTTTGTTTGCAATATATGTACGATTTATGTGAGCTTGTAATGCGATTCTCGTCAATAATCCAAGTCAACAGAGAAGGCCTTTTTTTACGCTGCACCACAACTTTATATTGAAACAATAAACTTGCGATGATTCATCTTATTTCACTGTTGTGTCCTACCTTTTAACAGTGGAGAATGCCAAAAGGGAATGAGTAATAAAGCCATCATCAGCATGACTATCACCTTAATAGGTGGGATCATCAGATTTCGATTAATGGTCAAAATCGGGGGTATCTATTTACACAGATTGAAAGTAGACAGCTTCAGGGTTATGCGATTTCCTTCATGCTAATTTATTATACTGTGGCCCATATGTATGTTTTTAAATCGAGAATTTCTGACAGAATTTGGGGATGTAATATCGCATACCTGAACTTAATTCCTTAATCCTTCATGTCGCAAGTCACCCCAAAAATCGTGTTGGTGTCTCTCGTAACGAAACAAGCAGCTTATAATATCTTGTTTTACACAAGATACATGAATCCACACACCTTCCTATAACTCTTTGACTATAATGAAAAGAAACTCAAATAGCATTCATACATGATTATATTTGAACTGTCCATAGTCCATTTTAGAGTGCTAAACCACATAGTGAACAACAGGTAAGCTCAAGAAACGTAATTTGATGATTAAAACTTGTATGAAACCTTTTTCAAAGCATTTTTGGCTGCAGAGTTGTGTGAATGACCCCTTTTGAAAAGAAGTGAAGGTGTATCAATTGTATCACAATCGTCCATCCATCCATACTCCTTACAAAACAGGGAGCCAGCAGCAGCAGGAGAATAAAAGCACAAGAAAAGGAATTCCATTTAGGTATTTTGGGGATTTGGTTTGGGGCTCTACAAAGAGAACAAGAGAGTTAACATGTGTGTGTTACAACAATAACATCTTCCCATCATCATATCAACCACCACCATTTATTTTAGTACTTCTTCCTCTGGTCATTCCTTATTTTTCCAAATAAAATAGATGTGCACACACACACATATACGCACGCAAACAAGTAAATATTTTACAAGGAATTAAATAGATTTGTTTTTTTACTTCTCGTGTGTGTACACACTTGCTTGCAACTCAACTCAGCACACTTCACTTATCTCCATTATAAATAGTTTTATACTTTGTGCTTTTATGTTATATTCAGCTCAGCAGTTAAGTTGGAGGAGTGGAGTATGTGTGCGGAGTGAAGTAATGTAGTTAGCATATTAAAAATGTAAGTTAGGTAGAAAAATTGGCAAGCAGGCAAGGTATCGTGCTTATATACCAGTGACGAACAACTGCTTAACACGTTGTTGCATCACACACACTTACTTCGTCCTCGCAAATCATTTTATTAAGATTGTATCGTATCGTCATTAAGCAGGGCTCAGTAAAAAGGAATCTCTTAAGTTTGAACGAAAAGGTCTAAAAACTAAAATAGGTGTAGGTATTAAGATAATGTTGCAATAATTTATTAAGAAATAATATATCGATGCGAATTTTATTTTATTTTTTTGTGAGAAAAGTAACAATTTCATTTTATGTATCAAAATTGTACTTGGCAAATTTTTAAAAGTGTCGAATTTTAATCAATACGACTGGAAAGTAATTATAGTCTTTTTTAGGCACTTTTTTTCTTATTTTTTTACACTTGCATTCCAGATTTTAAAGAGTGCTTTTATACGTTAACTTTCACTTGGCCTATCTATTTTAACATAAGTTTTTATTCAAATTGACTGACTAACTGAGAATGTGCAAGGCAAATAAATACTGACTAAGGAAGTCATCCTAATACGGGAACGGTCGAGTTAGAGCATTCACTTCTTGCAAATCTATAGATAATTTTTGTTGTTATAATTTCTCATTGTAATACGATCACCGGGTGCAAAAGAGCATATCATACTCAAAAAAGTAAATACAGTTAAGTAAATATAAGAAAAAATCAAACATTTAACCTGTTATACTGACTGTAGGCTACGTATAAGATTGCTGGAAACAAATTTAGAATTTCGAAAAATTGGAAATGATGCACATATAGAAAAGTTTACGGTAATGATTACTCTTGATTGATATATAGCTTTACTGTGTAATTTCACATAATATTGTGTGAAATTTCAATCATTCTCTAATTGTAAGATTGTTACTAAATTTTTGTAGGTGGCAAAAGTGGAAAGCCATCGTATTGAATTCAATGGACTGTCTATTACCTACCAGGAGACTTGATGGAGGAGATTACAAGTGTCGACGTTGACGCTATTTGTCACGAGTAAAGTAGCAATCAACATTGTTGTGTTTTCACGCATCATTTTATAACCAAATCTACGCAGCCAAAGCGTTTTAGCATTCATTATGGACGAGTTTTCCGACTTTCAAATGGCAGTACAAGCGCCAGCTCCCAGTGCAGTTAGTATGGGTGTACCACCTCCAATTTTTGGCAGTAATCATCACGGGTTATCTGCATCTGGAAAAGGGTTGTCTTCATCTGGAATTCGGTTTTCGTCTGATAGTAGTCCAGTCCACTCTATAGCCAGTCATAATCCAAAGTCTGAAATGGAACACTCGAATACAAATTCAAACCAATCGACAACGCCTTCTTATTCTCGCCCTGCCGTCAACAAATTTGGTGCAAGTGTAGGTAGCAGACTGGCAAATTATGACCTTGGCTTGTCGGGGCCAGTAACTCAGACGAACGGGTTTCAAAATAATGATGATTTCTCGACATCGTCGATTTCAACTTTCCCTAGTTTTCCAAAGACAATCAACAACTTCACAAATTATAATCAATCCCCCCAACAGCCCATTCAAAGAAGCAATCAAGACTTGCTGATTGGGGAAGAGGATAAATATTCTGCTTTGAGAATGCTGATTGAAACAGATATCAGCAGTAATGGTTCTAGTATTTTTGAAAAGCCAGTAACGGACGTAACGCCAACTACAGCAACGCAAAATCACATGAAAACGGAAACAGTAGAGGCGAGACCTACAAGCAGTGACGTTAACGGTGTCCCTTCATCAATAAATATGAACTCTTCAGCAACGTCCACAACGTTATTTGATCTAAATATTTCCAACTCTATAAATTCCAATAATTCATCGGTTGTGAATTCATGTAATCTCATGGGTGCCTTGAAATTTCCCAGTCCAAATAACCCAACAAATAAGACATCTTCCACAACAGTACTATCAGTAGACGACGATTTTTCGGATTTTGGAGATTTCCAGTCGTTTTCTGGATTTTCGACAACGCCAGTTACACACGTTGGTGGTAGAATTAATCATAATGGCGCTATTTTTTCCACGCCTCCATCTGTGTCACTGGCAAATAATAATCCTTCTCCATTTTCTCCAACCAAAGACACATTTTTGGAAAATTTCCAGTCCACGCCGTCTCTCGTTCTTCCACCTCTGTCCACCACCACACATATTCCAATGCCTGAGAAACCCAAACCCTTTAATTCTTTTGAGGAGCAACCAACAACAAGCACACCCGATCTAAATGGTCCATCCTACAATGATGAAGGTGACGCCGAATTCGGAGATTTCGTTAGTGTAGAACCAACTATTCCTTCGTTTTCAACAAATCAATTGCCACCTGTCCCTCCTCCAGCTCCACTTCCAACGAATTCTGTTTGGAACAAGCATCTTGATCTCTCCCCATTAACCTTAATTCAACAAACGCCTCCACCAGCACCTCCTCCTTTACAAGACGATACAGAAAATAATGAAGATATTATGGATATTGGAGGATATTTTTCTAATTTTGCTTCTTCACTGGACAATGAACTGCCATGTCCATCCAGAAAATCCGAGAAGAAGCCTGACATAGCATGCTCAGAGATTACTGATGATGCTGACGACGATTTCGATACATTTTCCGGATTTAAATCAGCGACACTTTGTAACAACTCTAGTACTTCAAGTAATAATTCCGACCAAGGCAAAATTGCAGACTGTTTTACATCAAAATCATCATCCGTTCCATTTGACGGTGCTGACATACTGACAAAATCCTATCAGACCAACAACTCTACTTCTCCATCTATGCCATCATCCACTTTCATTAGAACCTCACTCATACGTAATGATAAAGTCACAGAAATAGACCCCATCAAGTGGAACCAGTCCGTAGAAGAGAGCAATAATGATAGTACCTTGTTGGAGTACAACTCCTTCGACAGAAAAGACTTTTCATCCCCAGCAGTAGGAAAATCGAAATTCCTCGACGTATCCCCGGAAACAAGATCCATTGCAAGTTTAGATCTGGGCAATTATGTTACTGCAGAGTATTCTGAAACTGGCAACATGAATAATAATATCAACAATAATAATACTATTAGCAACGGTAAAAGTTTCCAGGAGAATTTAGGATTAACTTCAAACAGCAGTTATCATCAAAGTAATGGCTTGAAAACTTGCTCTTCAGTGTCGACAAGCAGTTTGCCTTTTCACCAAAATCTTGGAGGGACAGATGAATCGATCATTTACGATGGATTTGATAAATATCAATGTTTTAGACAAGAATGTGAAAATGTATGTTTCATTAAAGTTTCTGTCAATATATGCTTATCTATATTATGTTTATGTATAACATGGTAAGCCATGTGATACATACACATAATATTATAGCCTTGTGATTTTTTAAATTGTAGGAAAAAGAAAGGTACTACACTGAATGGAGCCGTTGTCTGATAGCTTGCAAAGAGATGATTACCAAGGCATTTTCTTTTTTCAATGGGGCATCAACTAGTGAAGTAATCAAAGAGGTAGTTGCTGATGAGAAGGGGTACTCGTACATCATGAGTAAGTTAATCAGTTATGATTTTAATTTTTATAAAAATTGTTCAGCAAACATTTGAATGAAAAATTAATATTTTTTCTTTGTCTATACAGATATTTTAGAAATATATAGGATATCGCAAAAGATCCAAAAGTCTGCCTTGAAACTTGGTATAAATTCAAAGCTAGAACATATAACAATTGAAATTACCCAGTTGTGGGAGTCCTTATCTGCTTTTCTTCTTGGAACTTGCGTTTCGGTGGGTAAACTATATGCAAAATATTAAATAATACACCCAATGTATACATGTATGCATGTCTACACATTTATAGAGTTTATAATAATTTGAATTTTTTATCCTATAGACTGAAATTTGTCAAGATGCATCAGATCTTGATGACTGCTATATTGAAGATCCTTCCTCTGCTTCCCCCATGGATTCACCTCCACCTTCTTGTGGCGTCTGTCTGTGTACTATAAACACATCAGAATCCAGCCAGTTTTTGGACTATGGAGGGAAAATATACCATTGCAAATGTGCTAATTTTTGGATAAACGAAGTAGATTCTATTTTGCCTTCACTTTCTTACGTTTCGAATGGCAGCAGTGATACTGGTACTTCTAGTAGTTCCCAAAGTGACTCTGGTAAACTGTCAAGTAAAACTAACAGTCTTTTTTGATTATACAACTCGTCGGAAAATATATACTGTTTTGAAAACAAAGCGCTATTATTTTAAAGACTTTTATTACATAGAATTGAGACCGAAAGTGAATGAAGCAAAAGCAAAACTAAAAGATGTCTTGATTAAGTCAATAGAATCACTTAAATCATAAAATTTTATTATTATGATGCAAAGTTATAATTAGTGGTGAATTTAGGTATAAAATTACGTATTTAAGTCGCGCTGAAACATGCATATTTACAAATTTTACGGCAACCTAACTTTTACCAATAATTTATGAACCAATGTTTTTCGCATTGTCAAAATCGTATCTTCTGTGAACGCTCTTTTCCGAAATAAACAACGACCGATTTATAAACCCTAAATATTTTGGTGTATTTTTTAGTCTACTTTATTTATGTCTGACATACGCATCATAAAATCTTTTAATCACCTGGTTGGTATTAAAAATGAAATAAAATCCCACCTTACACACAATACAAACACACCTTTCATTAATAGCGGACATTGATTTCTTGTGATTTCAGACACTTGGTGTTATACCAATATTACATTCTATATGCAAATAATAATAATGATTCATTTCTATGAAAAATATAAGTCAAGACTCAATACCTTGTCTTGAGTGCAAACCACGTTCATTTCATTTGCATTTCAGATTAGCATGTTATTAAAACCAGAAAATTACATCTTCAACACCTGAAGAGGGATAAGTACCTCTGCATTCATACTTTCATACATGCATACGTACATAATGTGCCGAGTTCATAACCTGCCACGGAATCTTTGAATTCGAGATCTTGGAATTTGGCAAGGAGTAGTAAAACCGTAGAGTAGATGAAGAGGATGTTGATGGAAGAAGGTTTCGGGGCATTGCGAGAAATCTGTCAGACTAGCAATAAGTGATGGGTGGAATCATTGTGGCACGCCAAATGTCTATTTTTTAATGGTTTCCAATGCTTTAAATCACATATCATCAAACAGTTTCTGTACCCATTCATTAAAAGTGACGCCTAATGGTCAATGTATGTACCTAAAAAGTAAAAATGTATTGTGAAATTCCATTTATTCAACGTTTCCGTTTACGACAATTAAAACGCATACAATAAAATGATAACGGCACATTAAATACTTTCACTGTATTTAGATATATTACTTCGTATACCAGAGTTGTCAATGCAGTGCATCCAACAGTGCATATGTACATATTGGTCAATCTTTATCACCTCCAAAAAAAAACAGAAAATGCTTTCCATTATAATCCAAATAGCGGATTCTTCTTACATGGTATCAAAACTCCATGTGTTTACTTTGCTGATCACGCCATTCTCTTTTTGTCAAGCTTTCTTCTCTCATTCTCTAATTTTTGCAATCTTACCTCTGACTACACACTATAACCTGAATCTCAATGTTTCGTCATTTTCAAGTATCATAGTGGTCGCGATACTAGCGATAGTAGCAAATGGGATCTTAATAAAATTAAATAGGCATAATATACTTCTTCGGGTTGATCATCAACAGCACTTGCTCATCTTTTACACTCTATCGATAAAGTAAATTCATTCGAAAAGATGCTGCCCACTTTATAACAACCACATATATACCTAACTTATCTAAACGGTTTTTATTCTATGCACAGGGCAGAGAGAGGCCTTCTCCGCTATCTACTTTCAATGTACCGATATTCAATATTACCTTTTATCTTACACATTGCATATCTAGATGAATTTCCAATATGAAATCAAGCTTTTTTGTCATTACTTCACACTACTTTTCTTCACTATGTCTTGTTGAATGTATATTTCTCGCCTTTTTTGCTCATGTATCAACAGCAAAAGCATCATCATCATATTATCTGTTCTCTCAGTATTGTTTTCGTACTCACTGGAGTTCTATCGGTGCGAAGGTACAAATGGAAATGCAGACTCCAAAAAACTACTACGAGAATTGGAAAGAGAAAACTTACCCCAGTAGCAGGAATATTCTCTCGATAAACTGTTTGTAGTATTAAGTAAACGAAAGTGAGTATTCTGGAAATTATCATTCCAACCATTTGCTGCTGTTGTGCAATGTACGATTGTACTGGTACTTTGGTAATATCATCCTTCTCATCACATCATCATTACTAACAGGGCCATGTTATCATCATCCCTTTTTCTTTTTCCATGCTTTTTCCTGTCAAACGGCTACTACTGATGCTGTTACTCACTCACCAAGAAGACGGGTTGATCATCGGCCACGCCACACACCACCATCAGAGCTGAGCTTCACTCCTTTCCTCTCACTCACCTTTCTAAACTCCACACGAAACGACAAGACGAAGAGCTGTAGTGGTATCAGGGAAAACAAGAACATTTTTGTGAGCAAAGCAACGCTATACACAAAAGACAAAGGTGGTGGTAATGATGGTGCTGGTAGCGGTGGTGGTGTCAGTTGTAGTGCAACTAGATTGGTTCCATTCTCATGAGCCACCTGGTTTGATTGGGTTTAAGAGCAGTAACATTTAATTTGTTAAAACTATAAAACAATACTATTTGGGGCAAAGTTAATTATTTGCTTTCTCCGTGAGACAAGAGTAAGCAGTGAGTGATCTACAGGTAGTATAGTAATGTGAGATGGAAACAACAAGTATTAGCAGGTCTCGAGATTCCCCAAATGTTTGATTTGAGTTGATTCAAAAAAATAAATTGGGAAAAGTGTTGAGAGTCGGGGGAAAATGATTTAGTTGAACAACTTTCTGCTGCATGAGTACTTCGTCATGTCACTGACTTCACCGGGATAATTATTCCCCCAGTTGTTAAAAACTATAACTATTTACTTAGCGGTCTAATAAATGAAGCAATGATAAAATATGATTGACTTCAGTAACGTCAAATTTACAGCTTAAGAATTTTATGACCGTCGACTTAATCTACAATCATGGAAACAAACAATGAAATCCCGACGAAATCTAGATCTAGGCTGCCGTATTGTTTAAACAATAGTGATGGATAAAGATAATAGTCTGTTGGACAATAATAATACTAACAGCTATAGTGGGACGAGTTTTGTTCACATAATCCACTTCATCTAAATGAGCCCAGGTAAAAAATCTTCTTTCATTTTATTTACGCTTTACTCTAAAATAGCTTTTGCTTACAAAAAAAATCTGTTGATTAAATACACATTAGACAAGAGTGGCTTCCTGATAAAGTAAGCACATTCCTATAAGAAACTTCAAAGGATTTTAATTATAGAGAACGATGAAAAATAAAAGTGTTGATGAGATGTTAAGAGAATAAAAGTGAATTGTCAGAATACAGAGCTATTGATTAAAAGAGTTGTCTCGTTTTGCCCCAAAGAAAAAGTAAAGAGGCCATTTTGTTAATGATCCTATAATGATGATATAGAGAAGGATGGCAGCAGGTGGAAAAATTGCAATAGTAAAAAACACCGGGAACAAGCTTCACTGAAATGGTTTCGTTCAACGCACCCTGCCCACATGCATTGCCCGTGTGCATAATTTTCGGATTTTTTTGTCCTTCAGCCAAGTGTAACGAATAAACTTTTTGTCAAGTCTTTTTTGTTATCGTCGCGTTCTCTGTCAATAATTTTGTTTTTCAGCCTCAACTCCAAAAATTCGAGTCAAAACGTTCTTTTATTTCTTAAAAAGGATGAAAGCGCTTGGATGGCATGGTTCTATGCATATCATATATACTTGATATTCACAAATGTACATACATATATTTATGTAGTATGTGTATTCAGTAGACGAATATTGAACACCTTGACATTACACATCACCACGATTATGCAAAACTTTTATAGACTATTTGCTGTTAGTTTATTGGGGACACAGGTTTATACAAATTTTGAGCAGGAGAATACAAAGGTGTCTGAGGATTACGGAAAGAAAGTAAACCATTTCTTATTCTGGTTTCGTGGTTTTTGTTGCCAGATTTACGATTTGTTGGTTATCATATTATGCTTCAATTGCTTCTTTATGGCTATGTTAAAATGCGTTTTCAATATATGAAATGCGTTATGAAACATGTATAAAAACCAACGAACTGCCAAAAATATATATCAAAGGCTGATAGAAATTTTATTGAAGAACTTTATATGAAATGCTGTCAAGACTTAAAAGTCGTTTTCATTTGAATGCGATAAACTATAAACTACTCTACAGAAATATACACAAAACAAGTGGTACGTAAGAAGTGAAAAAACTTACAATTTCCCTTGATAGATAATTTAATTGGTTCTTCTTATTTTTTTGATTTCCTCTTTCCATCAACATCATCATCACCATTTTGAGTTGTCGTTCATAACACAGAAAATAACCTTATACATTGTGTGTACCCTCAACCTTATAACCGTTTCAATTCAGTATAAATAGCTGTAGTTGTAGTGAACTATTACGAATAAGCTATGGTTCAATTGGTATCTTTAATACCAAACTTGCTATAACCATTTCGTAAAACCGTTGTGTTCGAAAAGCTTAAAACCTTGATCAATTTTGAGTACAGTTAGATGGGAACTCATGACACTCAATTGGACAATCTTGGTATGGTAGCTCTATCTTAGGTCTGATTTCGTACAAGAATGTGACAGGAGGAAAATATGTAATAAAGAAAGTGAAATGAGTCAAGGTTATGCACCTATACACCCCTATACTAGCATTAATCAAAGCATATGTATGTATGTTTAAACCATGAACTCAAAACATAACACGCGACAGTCCAACTTAAAGGTATTTCGGTCGGTTTTTCTTATCGAAACTTTGTGCATGTATTTGGTTTTGATTTCTGTTGAGCCGTCTGCCGTTATGTCTGTGGAATATAGCCTACAGGCAACAAAACACCAGTAAAAGTCATAGTAAAATTATTTGACATTGCCATCATACATCATTTCCTGTCACACGGGAAGAGCAAAAAAAACTTTGTATTTTCTTCAAATTGTTGTTTGTTTCGCTAAAATTTCACTAGTCTGTAGTCTGTAGTAATAGTAATAATGAATATTTATTATTTCTATTTGCATGATTTCTTAACGAAAAGAAAGTTTGTATGCATGTATACTTTTCTCGTTTTGATTTATACATATTTTTTAGATCAGGACAACAGAACAAGAAAGAAAAGTAAGAAAAAGAGCACGGAAAATTAGTTGATTTTTACCCTAATTATACATCAACTGCAATTTGTGAGTTGCGGTGTTTCTTCCCACCTGACATTGCCCAGTAACAATGTTAAGTTCAACCGGGACCAGTGACGGGAGTAGTGCAGAAAGCATTGCCCAGACGGACGCTAACAACATCTCTCAACGATTAACAAACAAGCACAACAATGACAATAACTCGGCAACAAATGAGAGCTGTAACACAACAGCAACTAAACCCGCTACCGCTGCACTAACAATTCAACTTGCGACTGATGGCCGAGAAACGTGGGACAAGAAAATCGAGTTTTTACTCGCCGTCATTGGATTCGCTGTGGATCTTGGAAATGTCTGGAGATTCCCATACATTTGCTATGCCAATGGAGGAGGTAATCACAAAAAAATATTTAGACTTATGAAAATCGTATGCATGCATGTCTCATATAAAAATGCACACGAGCTTGTCACGGAAGAACACGAATCCAATTTTATTATTCACCTGAATTCACATAAAATATATGCGTGGCATTAGCACAAAAAACCTACTGCTCTAAATATTATTAATATATTATTCGTAAATTTTTAGGCTTAGGGTGGGTGGGTGTTCCCATTTATTCATAAGTATAATATTTATATGTATTCAATTCATTCTTCTTCGCCTTTCTTATTTTATTTCTTTTTGGTAACAGTTTCTGTTTGTACTAGTCAATAACATGCATGGAAACCCCTCACTGAACAAAAGAATTTTTCAGTATTTTTTTTTTATCTAGGTAGGTATGTGTGTATGCTCCTGATAAAATTACATCCCATGAGTATGCATCATATATTTAGGATAATATTATGGATTTTTGCAACCCTTAAAAGTCACGTTTTTTCTTGCATATAATCACAATCAATACTATTATTCTCTTTTTCGTTGGTCCTTCCATTTTACACATGGACATGCTTTTAGAAAGTAAGGCTACTTTGTAACATTTTTTGAAGTACAAATATTTGCTAGAAACTTCAAATCTGCATGTTAAAATAGGAAAGTAACACGAAGCAGCAACTTCACTTATTTTTGTTTTGCTTTATTGAAAAGCTGGTTACATGATGACAGATCTTGAGTAGTTTGGAATATTTACACGGGTAGAGAGAGTGAGCTAAAGATGATATTGCTACGCAAAAGAAAAAAAGTAATGTTAATGGGGATGATGATGAGGTAGAAAGAAAAGTGATTGGGAGATGATGAGTTGTTGTTCTTTCGGCTTGTTCTCTCACTCAACTCAACAGGTGCGTTTCTCATCCCATACTGCGTTATGCTTATCTTTGGTGGGCTACCCCTTTTCTACATGGAACTGGCATTGGGACAATACTACAGGAGTGGCTGTATCACCATCTGGAGACATATTTGTCCGGCTTTGAAAGGTAATGAAAAATAAATCTCGAAAAATAATTTCATTCAACACATTTATTGGTCTGCGTCTCATATTTTACATTAAAACATATTTTATGGAAGTCGAACATTTAAAAAAAACTTTCCCCGAATTGCATTTTGGTTATTTTTTGAAAAATTAAAATGTTAAAAACTACATACATTGAAATCCTCCAGATGGCAACTACTCAAAATTACGACTTGATGGATGACACAGCTACCTTATACCTTATTGTAGATTTAAATATAGTCCATGGTTATGGTTCAGCTACAAAGGTCGTAACACCTTCTCTTACACTAAACAAACCCATGTAAGCACTTAAGCAGTAGTTCATAATGCTGATAGCAATTTTACGACTCTGTCTGTTGGTGTCAGAATAAAGAGCATCATGAAACTTCAAGTCTGCGTGCGTGGTTGCGAGAGAGTAGGTTTGTGGGAAGCCATGCAAGAAAATAGAAAGAAAAAACACGCGTGGTTTCTTTCGATTTTAATGCATGTCTTGGTTATATGCCAATTATTAGTGCGGCTCGTAAAAAATATCATTGACCAGATCAGTATTATGGACAGAACAAAAATAAATAAGCAGTGCAAACTCTATTTTAAATGTGTTTGCAATTGATTGGTTTTTGAGTGTTGAGAAAATAGAAGAAAAGATTTCCTTTGGCGTGATAAGTGTGATATGAAATGCCGTAGCTGTAGCAGAAAATCGAATTTTTCTGACAAATATTTTTTTACACATTTTTTATTTCTAAAAGTCCATTTGTTGCTAGTTACCAAATTGCAGTATTACCTACACAGAGTACCACATACCACAATTACTTACGCTAAAAGCATTGAAAAGAAATCTAAAAGCTGATTAATTCTACATTAAAAGTACATCAGCAAGTACAAATTGGTCCAAAGTATAAATTGAATTTCGAATTCTCTAATGGATTCCTTTTACCAGACAAGGTTACCTATAAACTGGATTTAAAACTTTTACGCTTATTAAAATTATTAAACATGCTACTAAACTACCGATAATGACATTAAGATTGAGATGTTTTTCATATCAAGACCTAAATGTTTAACGAAATTTCACAGAAACATGTGCATATTGTTCGAATTGCATAACATTTATTCTATTCTCACATGTAAACCCAATGCATTGTCACATAATTCTACTTAAATATTAAAATGCCAAGTGCGTCAGACTTGCTGCACACAAAATAAAATAATGACACGCGATTGTTTACTACTAAAACTCACACAACCAGCAGGTGATAAACTAGAATGATAATGGAAATGCATGTTTACCTTGTACCCACTCAACCAAATCAAGTTGAATAAATGTCACCATCCTGTGATTTACGCTGGTACATCAACCTATTTTTGTTTGCATCTTTCCGCTACTTAATTTACTACTCCACATCAACCAACTTCGTGTTCCATCCCGTACAAGAATAAAAAGGATGTCGATTTGTCGATTGGTGTGCTTGCTGTGAAAACTTGACAAATCCTTTGTTTTCTTCTCATGTAAACATTTCAACTCTTCTTGTGAGACGAGAGAATGAAGATGGTGAACAGAAGAAAAAAAAAGTAGTAGCTAAACTGGAACGGTAATGTGATGATATGACAATAGGATGACTATAGTAAGTGGTGTAACAAATGATGCGTTTAAAAAAAAGAATCGATATGATGATTACGGTGATGAAACATTGCGTGTCCGACAACTCTTGAAAAGCTCCCTTGTTTGTACTCCCAAAAAATCAGCAAAACCTCTTTAGAAATGTATGTTTGTAGTTTTCTGTTGCATGTATCAATAAACTGTTGTCTTTTCATTTAAACTGTGAAGCATGTTCTGGAACTACTTTATTTTGTATTTACTTTTGGTTGAAACAAAGAGAGTTCATAAACACATCTCACATCTTTACCATTCTTTACAATTAAATCATTATATTTTTGTTTGTTCGTGATTCTAATATGTGTGTTGAATATAATTTCACGTGTTAAAATAATAACAGCCCTTTCAACGAATCAGTAAATCGCCCTTACAGTTTAGTACCACGTGGTACTAGACTGCCTTAGTAAGTAGTCGTATGATCTATCGAAACATGTACATGTGGAATCATGAGAGAAATTCATGATATTATTTCAAATTTAACTTTTTATTGATCTTGACATCTCACAAAAGATTGTCAATTTAGCTATCAATGATTCATTGCTAAGATTTCTTTGAATGCTGTAAACTTTTTGAAACATTCTATTGTTCTTATGGTGAACTTAATTAGAGGCTGATGGAAGACCGAATATGTCTCGTTGTTAGAGGAATCAACGTGACAAATCACAGCCAATTTACACTTTTTGGAAGTTCAATTGAAACAAAGTAACACAGATAGACAACTTGTAGACTTCAACTTTTCATTAGCATGAAACATTTTTTTATATTTAATAAAAACAGAAAAAGTGCTTATCTGTCTATTAGAAAAGTTATTTTCTTTAATAAACCAATTATTATGCTTTCTTCTGATTTTTCTCTCCATTACTTTTTGCAAGGGTGACAAACTTCGAGAGTATTTTTCTCGAAATCTTCTAATAACTAGGAAGAAATTGCTCTTCAATAATGTGAACATAAGAACAGCGAGTATTACAGAGTAAAACAACTCAGACAACTATGTATCCCCTTTTGATGGTGTAAGTCAACGAGGACAAACAAACGAAGATAATATGAAAGGAAGAAAGTAGTCCTGTCAGCAAAGTTGTTACTACAAAAACCTTTACACGTTCCTTGTTTGATACATGTTACCTGTACATGACTTATCGCCCCCTATATAATCATCATCGCCGCAATTCGGATTTTGGAACATTTGCTAAAAAAAGCAAACCTTACTTCCTATCTCGTAATAATAGGTAGAAGGGAAAAAAGTTGCTGCTCACGAGACAGAGAAAACAAGGACAAAAAAGTGAGAACGACAAAAATCAAAATGACCATTGTAAACACGACTGAACATATATTATATATATAGATGCCAAAAAATGTTTTGATATGAAATGCATCAGATTATGTTCCCAAAAAGTGATAGTAGAATTTATCCTCTGGATCATCATGAGCTGTATAGGATATCATGAGCAAGCAAGAGTTTTAGTAAAGTGACACATGGAAAGTGAGTAAGAGAGGGATGGAAACTAAGGCTATTATCCGCACTTGAAAAATGATGAGGACAAACTCGTGAAAGATAACAATGACAGAACAAAAAGCTAAATGGCACGATTCACCCTTGTCATAAACGATTGTCCAGGGATTTGCAGACATCCAATTACCAAGATCCATTTTCGGTGAAGGTGTACTAGGAAAATCACTGTCTTGCTTTTTTTCGTTTGGAACCTTCAAACACTAATGCGACTTAAATGTTTCTGGTGACGAGTATGAGAAGGTTCCGTTACAATTGCATAAAATATTTGAAGTAGGCCCTATGCGTTTATATATTTACCAGGTATGCATGTATTGTAACGGAAGTAAGGCAAAAAATGAGCACTCGTCTGCTATACTTTTTTCTATAAAGTGTGTAAAGATACATATAAACGATCACACCAAAAGCACATTGCTGCCTGAAGTCAAAATAATCGCTGAGCATTATCGACAGCATCCCTTCTTTCTCCTGCTGTCTATCTGCTAGATGCATTGTTTTTATATGCTAACAATCCTAAAATGATTCTTGCTAGCTGATATTCTGTGGAGTGACAAGAAGTATTTTCACACTTTTGTGCTAGCACTCGCTTGCTTTTCCTTATGGACTTGGGTCCCGTCGGCGAGATGCTTAGACGAATAAAGTTTCATACATGAAGAATGAACACATTTTAATATCATGCCATGAAAATATGCGTAACTCCTGAATCATGAGTTCTGATGGCGATGTTGAATTTTGGTGCATTGTCATGTTTCATTAAATTGGAGTTCCCTCTGAACACAAGAAGATGGAAGTGTGTGTGTGCAAGCAAATGGAAGAGTAAAACGAAACATGGCAGTAAAAGTACACAGTAAAAAACTACACGAGTTTTAATACAAATGCGGATGATGAAAGTGGTTTGGTTGTACTGCGTTCAATCAAGGAAAGTGATAGTGACATGGAAATAATATATTTGAAGCGTTACCAATTAGCTACGACCATCACACAGTCCAGCCAATTTTACTGTGTGAGTATGCAATCTGATTGCGAATTGTGAGAAAAACATATTGTCCCAGAGCATAAATGGTTGAATGATCTGGAAATACGTATGAATGTATAACGTTAGTTGGATGTGAGCTGAAGTTGATATTTACTCCAAATGGCACCTGGTGCTATGATAAATACATCTACAAAGTACAATTTCATTGCATTGATAATAGTACATTGTATATAATACACACTATACTTAAATGAATATGTACCACATATGTATCCTAATTGTGAAACAAGTGTTTCTATTTGTCATCTCTATTTTATGTTACTTAATTGTGTTGATTGTATCATAGTAATATGATTATGCTTAGTAAACATAATATGATCACGGGTATCTTTTTTAGGAATTGGCTATGCAATCTGCATCATAGATTTGTATGTTGGAATGCACTACAACACGATAATCAGTTGGGCAGTTTATTACCTGATCCAGTCTTTGCAATCGGAACTGCCATGGATTTCATGTGGCAACAGTTGGAACACGGAAAACTGCACGAGTGTCACAGAAATTCAAGAAGCTTTGAGAAATGAGAGCCTTTCTTTGGAAAACAATGATACGGAACCGTATACTTTTAATCGTTACGAGACCACTAGCCCCGCCAAGGAGTATTATGAGTAAGCTGTACATATATTTTATTGGATTTATGATTTATGATGCATGATGGCTACATTAACAACCCACTACCTTTATAATATACTTAACCAGTATCCAATTTTTCACATTGTACATAAATCTTTTAACTAATCATTCCAGTTCAGTTCCTTGCAAAATGATATATTTACGTCCTTAAATTTTATTACTGAATCATATTTGTTTCGCGAATTTCAATTAGTAGCCACTTCTATATTTAGCGGAAATGAAGTAAAATTATTTGTTGTGTTTCTCCCAATCTTATGTATTTTCTCTTACTTTGCGATGTAAAATCAATTTAAATCTTGCTAAATTTTCTCTCAAGTTTCTCGTAAGGTCTAGTTCAAAGTGGCTATGTAAATGACGATGAGACCAATGATTCTAGTCCCCCAAGTGCAAACTTTGTTTTTGTTGAGTGTATACAGGAGAGCTAAGTAGGAAAGTATCCAATAAATAGTAAAATCCTTACGCTTCTCTAGATTCTTCAAAGTTTTAGTTGCCCAATGAATAGTAATAGTTGTGCATGTGTTACTACTGATAATGAAGACGATGATGAAGTTTACTTATTTCATTTATGGCCGTGATGATATGCTGTGTTTATGGGTATAAGTATCATTTCGTAAGAAAACTTTTCCGAGAAAAGATGCCACCAACCCTAATGCCACCGCAAAACAGGAGTATTCATTACCAAAAGAATCTCTCTTCTTCACACTCAATACACTGGTTTTACTCCACCAAAATGGTCTGGAAAATCAGTTTTCCCTTTCTCTAGCTTCTTTTTTTGTCTTTGTTTGTAGACTTGTTCATTTTCCACTTACCTGACAAGTCTACCAACCGTTCTTTTTATTAAACTTTCCCTTAGAGTTTATAGGCTGGTGGGGTGCTACGCTGGGAATGACAGGAAGACAGACCAAAGAGTGAAATAAGCATTCTCATTTTCAATACTTATCATCAACATCGTTGCAAGTATCATCAAATGATATATATCTAAATATCCCCTGTTCTCTCTTTAAAAAGTACAAGGCAGTCAATTTGTTAGTTTTTGCATGAACTATTTCCCAAAAAAATGTCAATGTTTTTGAGCTATAAGTGTGCGGTTTGATAACTCTTGTAAAAAGAGTATAAAAGTATTATTATGTAATTGGCAATAATTTCTTTTTAACTTTTCAGGAGAAAAGTTTTGGAAATGCATTTATCTGAAGGATTTGAAGGAATGGGAGAAATGAGATGGTCTCTTGTCTTTTGCGTGTTTATCGTTTTTGTCCTTGTTTACTTTTCACTGTGGAAGGGGGTCCGGAGCACTGGAAAGGTAACTCAAATCACGATTAACTGTACCAACAAAGGATAAAAGCAAAAGCTTTTAGTTCTATGTTCTAGGAATTCTGGCATGGCTCGCATTTGAAGTAACCATTGTAGTAAAGCAGGTTAAAAAATAAAATCTGTCAGGTCATCAAATTTTTTCCTGCAAAAACAGCTTTATTTCATTCTACTCATTTTAATATACAGATGACTGTTTGAATCATTTGCTAGCCTTCAAATCTGGAATTGACAAGTTTTAAGAATGCACAAAGGCAAGTAAAAATACAGGTGTGCTGTACCATAGTAGATGAGTCGCATCGTATTTTTATTTATGAACAGTTGAGCAGGATAGCATATTATGTAAAAAAGGGAAGGGAGTGAATTTAATAGCTCAAGTTGAGTGAATTATCAGTAGTGTAACATTAGCACTTATTGTGAAATATGCATACATACATATACGGCAGCACTTTACTTGCTGTTGACCATGCAACTTGACAACGACAATATAAACCATACCACAATGATATTTGTTAATGTGCCTTAAAATTTATCTATGGAATGAAATGCGAGCAAAGTGAAAGGCGAATAAAACGCAAAAAGTAAAAAGTCAACGTGGCTATATATTTTTTACAGCAAAGCAATGAATACGCTTAAGTAACCAAAAAAGATTTTCTAGGTAAAAAGCAAAACTATCTTTCTTTTTTGAACTAGCTACTTTTAACGAGTGCAAAGCTACTACTACAATAATAAAAACGATGGCGTGATCTTTAGTTTGGTTTGGGCTGTGTTTCTCTGTGCAAGTGTGAGCGACAAAAGAAGTGAATCTGTGAAAGGATAGTATATTTTAGCATTACAAATAGAGAAGAAGAAAAGAAAGTAAATAAGGTATGAATTTTATAAGGAGGGAAAAAGGTATATTATTATCGAATTGACTTTGAGTTTTTTTCGTTTAGTGATTGGCACTCACTCACTTTCACCCTTTTACAGTCAGTCAGTAAGCATCAGTTCTTCCTAACAGTGGATATTACAACAAGATGAAATGAAACCAGTCTGGTTTGGCTACTATATACACTACCACATCTCCACCACTACTACCATCATCTCACAACCACCAAAATTAAATCCCTTTTTCTCTATCACTACCGCCATTTATTTCCTTCCCTTTCTCACTTTTCAGTTCATTTTCACCCTACCAGATTTCCAAAGTATTGAAAAATGTTAGCTTAAGTGTTAGGTATATCGTAACAAAAGGAAACGTAGATATGCTTTTACCAGAAGCAATTGCTGTCCAAACACATAGGTCAGTCGACATAATATACTATTCTTTTTTCTCTCTTTTTTTTCTTCTCGATTTCCACTAAAATATACTATCTTTTTCTCTCTGGTATATATTACCATCAGCGACGATATGTATTTTTTCTCCAATAAAAATAATGCATAATATTACCACAAACTGGCCCTGGTCATTTGGCCAGCCATTCGCTCTCTTCCACTTTCTACTACTTGAGTACTTGTTGGTCTGATGATAGTGATGATCATGATGATGTTGCTACTAGTACTACTGAACAAAATTATAGTTTTTTTTTATTATTTTCTTTCTGTCGAATTCATCAGGTCATCGGCACCACAACTTACAAGACCAAAAAATTCTCTCTCTTTGCCATCCATAGTAATAACCTCATCCTTACCACTTAAATGCTTATCTTTTCTCCTTTCTCTCTAGTTTTGCTCGTCTGGTTCTCGGTAAGAAACTTTGACACCGACTACACACACCACCACACTATCACATACAATAAAACAACAACCTTGTGCACGTTGTTCTTTCCTTCTAGGTGTCGATCGAAATGCCCCAATACACCTCATTACTATTCTCCTACTCTTTGCTACGATATGTGTATGTGTGATATGAACATTATCATGCTTTTTAGTCTTTTTTAAATAGAACATGTGCCCCCTTCTTGTTTTATGGTATTTGATGGTGTCAGATTGGTTTCGTATTTGAACGAACCAACTAAACATATATGAATAGGTGGTTTGGTAAATGGCTGTAGTATGCATACACACTATGCATACATCGCTTTCACTTTGTTATTAGTCCTGGTTTCATTATCACCATTAAATGCAAACCAGAGTGGCGGTTTTCTTGTTACATAACAAGTAGAGATACTTTCATATACGAACACTTGAGAATTCAGTAGCAGAATAGATTTTATTTTGAATATATATCGATGAAAGTGATGATGATACATGCTCTCTCTTCTCACTTGGCTCGCTTCTCACTGCTAGAAAGTAGACTTGCATTACTAATACCTACTAAATTTCTCTACTGTTGCATTACAATCACAATCAGCGAGACAGAGGCTGAGACAGAAGAGAGGGAGAAACAATAAGTGTTATTTAAAATTCAAAGTAATTTCCTCTTCTACGTTGTTTCTACCAACTTTTCGCTCTTACAACTCAACTTCTTCACAACTACAATCTGCTACTATTTACCACTATCATCATCACCGACCCTGCCAACTGAAAGTATGAATGCTTTCGCTCGAATTCCAACACTAGAAAAGAGCCGAAATATCCCTTGCTTTTTTATATTTTCCATTCCACTCGTTACCAATGATATTTTGCATATCTATCCACCAAAATGCTTTCTTTTTTTCAATGCAGAAAAGTAATGGATGGTGTCGGTACTTTTGTCCTGTTCGCATCTAATTCAATACTGAAATGAATTGAGCTTTATACTGGTGAAAATAACAGTATGCAAACCTGTTGTTTGATTTATCTAGGCGGTTTTTTGTTTTTCAGGACGACATTGAGTACCGATATTAATAGTCAAAAAGGATTTTAAAATGATTCAACTTTGTCAGATTTGTTTGTCCAGTCTTGTAGCATTTACTAAAACTAATATTGTCTTGTTAGTTCATTAGACCAGAATACAACAACGATTACAACGTTAGTTTTTTTCTTCTACCAACTAACGGCCATCTGTAACGGCAGTATTTGTAAAATAGCCAAACCCTTGAAACCAAAACCTAGAATTTAAGTACGTATACAAATATGCCCGTTTAGAAAAAAATAGAAAGAGCGGCAAAAAGACATGCATGAATGCGACAAAGAGTGGTTAAAACGCTTTGGTTTTATCTCATCTCCATTTATATCCCCTCTTCTTTTACAGAATAACAAGCAGAGAAGAGTGGCTTTTTGGCTAAAAGTGATTTTTTTTATTCTGGGAAAAAAATCTTTTTGGTTGAATTGCTATTCGAAATCGGTACCTTAAAAAGAAACCTTACAGTAAATCTTGTCAGAGGCCTAGGAATGATCCAGCTTTCACTAAACTCAGCACCAGACCCGACACACACAAAGCTTTGAAAATGGAGCAAGTCGTAAAATGAAACAAAAAAGGGTTAAATGCATTAAGTTACATTCATGATTGTAGATACATCAACAGTGAAAGTTTTCAGTAGTGGATACTTCCACTAATCAATTCACTTGACGTTTTTCTCCACTCTGTACTTCTTTTATGTATGGTATTGTAGTTCAATCATCCATCCATCCTCAATCCTAGTAATAATCGTAATAACAGTAGCCGCAACAGACAGCGGCTATTGGGCTCCTATATAGTACAAAAAATAGTGAAATTGAATAATTCATGGAGAGACTGAGCACAAAAGAATTGAGCATATTTATCTGTCTGTAGTCTGTACTATACGACCAAAAGATTAGAAAGTTTCATGCATGAAGTTCTACTGGTGGCTGGTGGTGTACAAGTAATAGAAGTAGGACCACATCTTAAACTTTTAATATGCCTAAACCGTCATATATGCCCTTATATGTATGTACATGTTTGCTTACAATTTTGTGATCAGCTCGATTATTTCTTAAAAAGATAAATAATAAATAAATAAATAATGCATCTCATGAACAGTTCTGGAGAAATATTTTATGGAAATGGAAATAAGTAAATCTAGATTCCAGATTGCATGCATATGCACGTATTTATATGCTTATTTAATGTGAGTAACTTTTAATTGATTTTTTATTGTTGAAATATACAGGCTGTTTGGATTACAGCACTTGCACCATATGTCGTCCTTTTCATTCTGCTCGGACGTGGAATTACACTTGACGGAGCCGATATAGGAATAAATTACTACTTGACGCCGGATTGGGAGAAGCTGTATACACTTAGAGTAAGCAAAAATATGACAGACAAAACTAATAATTTCGTTCGTGACAAAATCGGACTTGGGAGACTGAAAAATTATAGACGAATTCATTTTGAAGAGAGTTCAGTTGCTTTGCAACTGTTCTTTGTCGTCGTCGGCACTTTTTAAAAAGTTGATACTTTTTATTGTAAAATTTTATGTTGACCCAGTCTACTGATACATGATTTGAATGAGAAGGTGGCGACAGACAAACAACATAAAAAAGTATACTGGTTTGAGTAAATAAGGCGTAGACGGGTGTAACGTACTAAATTGGGATAAAAAAGGAAACCCTTTTCTTTCATGAATATGTCTAGCTTTTTATTATCTTAAGTTCCTCTCGACGTTCCTTTTTTCTTCAACAAGTCATTATGGATTTTTTTTTACTTTGGCTTCTTTTTTTATTAGCAGTTGTGATTTTTTACTTTTACTGCTATTCTATTTTTCCTCGCTTTTTATGTTGGTTTATGGACGTGCGTCTACTCTTTGAAACATAATTTAATTTATGTGTCTATTGTGATTGAAAGCTGTGTTGCTTGGAGTTAAACAAATAATGAAATAAAAAGTTTGATTTTTATAACCTTAAACGAAAGTAAAAGCTTAAGAAAGTTAATTAAGCAAAGTGTTTTCTTGTGAAAAGTAGAAAAGTTAAAAAAGGAAAGTCTATTTGATAGGAATGAGTTATGCTTGTTTAATAAATTTAAAGTATTGAGTAGAATTGTGTAAATTTACCTAATACTAAATAACGACATTGTTTTTTTATAAATTTATAAGCGTATTACTCTTTAACATACATAGGTATGGATTGATGCAGCAACGCAAATATTTTTCTCTCTTGGCCCTGGATTTGGTACTTTACTGGCTCTCTCAAGTTACAACAAATTCAATAATAATTGCTACAGGTAAAGAGAAACATATTTACTCTATAATAATTGAAAAAATCAATCATAATTGCTTCTAAATTTTTAAATTGAAAATTTATTCCAAAGGGATGCAATTATCACGAGCACTATAAATTGTTTGACGAGTTTCCTTGCTGGGTTCGTAATTTTTTCTGTCCTGGGTTACATGTCCAAAATGCAAGACAAGCCTATTGACAAGTTAGGCATTGAAGGTAACCATTTTTAGTGGAAAATTCGAAAATATGTTTGAAAGAGAAAAAAACAAATGCGAAATGTTGACATTTGACAGGCCCCGGATTAATTTTCATCGTGTACCCAGAAGCAATAGCCAACATGATAGTGCCAAACTTCTGGTCCATCATTTTCTTCATAATGCTTATTACTCTTGGATTAGACAGCACATTTGGAGGACTGGAGGCAATTATTACCGCACTCTGTGACGAGTATCCTAACACGCTGGGTCGAAATCGGGAAATCTTTGTGGCTGCGTTGCTTGTGTTTGTTTTTATCGGTTCTTTACCGACCTGCACTCAGGTTTCCCAATCAAAACAATAAACTCATACAAAATCATTCAGTTATCTAACAAGCGATAAATATGTAGATTCACAATGTGGACTGAGTTTTGGCATTGAAATCCTTTACTGTCTTAATTAAATCAGTATTGATACAGTTTTTATGCTAATCTAATTTTTCTTTAGGGTGGTGTATACCTCGTAAATTTCCTCACAACGTATGGAACTGGAATCTCCATAACGTTTATCGTGTTTGTGGAAGCAGCTGCAGTTTTCTGGTTGTACGGCGTGGATAAATTCTCTCAAGACATTGAGAAAATGATTGGGAAACAACCGCATTTATTCTGGAAAGTTTGCTGGACTTACATTAGTCCAATATTTATTCTTGTGAGTGTCATGATTCTCGCATCGCAGGATTTTCATTGATGCTGATAACGAAACGAAAAATAATTGTTTTTCTCTTTTTATTTTTTGTGTTGCCTTCTTCAATATTAGATCATCTTCATTTTCTCCTTTTATGCCTATGAGGATCCTGACACGTCCAGTTACCAGTACCCAGTATGGTCCATCTATGTTGGGTGGACGCTCACCCTTTCTTCAATCATTTGTGTCCCACTCTACATTGTTTATATGTATATCATTACACCTGGTTCATATCGAGAGGTAAAGTCTAGATATCTTTAATTTAACATGGACACGTGAACTAAATGAATCTTTTGTTCAATTTCACAGAGATTCCATAAAATGGTGACCCCATGTGAACCTGCTACACTGAGAGTATACACTCCGGCAACAAATTATGGTACATCCGTGTAAACTTGTCCTTGTGACATTTGCATGCAAAATGCATATAATAACTCATTGTCGTATTGTTGCGGCAGCCATATAAAATGCTCTTCTTATATACTTTGTGGAAATGTTGTTGACTTTCTTTATAATGCGTGGTTACCGTATTAGCTTCCATGGATTTAAATCAATAAACATTTATTGAAGAAATCTATTGAAAAAGCAAAGGTAAAATAATAAAATAAATTTTCTAGCGGTGAAAACCTATTGTCTATTGCTTTAAAAAGATTTAAAAAATGTCAAAGCAAAACATACTTAATAAAACCAGTTCAACTATTTACTGCTGCTGGAAGTTACAATAAAGTTGAATAATTGTAAATATACATACATATATACGTACATTAATATTCAAAATTTGTGTACATACAATAATAGGTACATTTCCCAAAACATCGTACAATCTACTTTTAAAAAGGTGCATATTATAAGTACTATTATATTAAACACACTATATTTACCAGCTAACGTGAACAGTATTATTTGATTATGTATACAAACAGAGGGTAGAAGGGAAAGTAAAAAGTTGCTTTTACGCAAATAAATATACAGTACTTTAAAATAATGTATGCCAATTGTACATCAATTTGATTAAATTTATTATAGTTAATGTATGTATACACATAGTTGGGATTATTATTACTCCCACAAATCTTGTTTATAAGGAAGCATAAAAAATATGTCAGCTTCACAATGACAAATAACTATTGCTGTTACAATATTAAGAAAAATATTAAAATATTTGTGGTAAATATTAAATATTGTTAAAGGGTAGCTGATTATGATAATCTATGGCTGGTCTACAAACAATGTCTCTTTCTTGCGAAATATATGAAAACTTGTTGTGCTATCTTCGCAATAAAATTGAGCCAAAAATTCATCTTGTCTTTGTTCTATTCTTTGACTTCGCTGGTTACCAGTATTTCTAGCTGTGAAGCTTTTTTTAATGTTCCATGCTAGGTGGCGTGATAATAAACTTGAAGGAGAAAGTGGATGCATAACTGGAATTATAGCACTTTGTTCGTTACAACCTTTCCTTTTTCTATGAATTGGTGGGATAAAAAATTCTTCGCATTTTACAGAATACAAACGCTTCTCCATTCGGTAGATGTCGCCACAGGATTTTGGTGAAAGTTGAGGAGAAAATGCTATACTTTTTTGTGCACACCTTTAAATTATGGACAAGGTTATAATTTACAAACATTTGTTTACGTTAATATTTACGATCTTTAAAAAGGGTAAGGAATAGATGAGATTCTTTCATCATGAATATGTATAAGTATAATGAGTGTAAATTTTATGCGGAATTTCTCAATCTCGATCTGAACGTAGTATTCAACCTAGAGTAATAGATAACATAAATATATTTGGTTGATAAATGAAATAGGAAACACTAAAACCAAATCATGCTTCAATTTATTTCATTTTCTTTGTCTTCGGCATACATAGTACAATTATAATATTTTTCTGTGGTGTCATATTATTAGCAATAACATAAAAATCAACATTTTAAAATTTTCTCTAGGGAAACATTACACATGGCTAAACAAATATACAAAAGCTAATGACATTAGTTTTCGAATTATGATTGACAGATTGCAAAATATAGCGAATACAGATTAATTGAATTAAAATATGTTGTTGCATTGGAAATTTTATGAAACCGAAATAAATTTATAAATATTATTTCTAAAATATTACTTTTAGGTTTCTCACGGTAAAATGTTTAATACTTCTTTTTAATAGACTCCTCAATTTCAATATATTTATTTATATTTGTATAGTAGATTAGTACTCACCTAAGAGTCGATCTATGTATACTATTAATTCACTGGCCAAAATGCTATTTTATGCGTCAATTCTTTAAAATTTTGTTTACGCATCCAATCCCTTAATATAATCAATAATTTTAGATTCTATAATATTTTAGAAGTAGCAATACTTTTATACTTAAATTGCCACTAAACGTTCCCTGAAAATTAAGGTACGTAAACATCAACATACATCTTTCATCATGCATCATTACTTTGTAAAGTTCAACATAATTTTTATGAAAAATCCAAACACAAAGCATTCTAATCCAGCCAATGAATTTGACTTTTGAAAACGGTGTAGCTCAGCTTTCATTTGTAATAATTATAGGATGAATGTGTAGTTTAATCCATTCAAATTAAAATACTATATTGTCACTACCAGCAACTAACTAATATATCTCTCTATGTTTCCGCAGCCATTCATAAATAAACATCTCTAAATCTCTCAAAATATTTATTAACTGCCAAAAATATTTAACTATTTAATGTCACACTCAAGCACCACCGTAGTAATGAGAAAAACACATTATTAGTAACTACGTAGTTTTTGCAGTGAAAACGAAAATGCCACAGAGAAAATGGTTTCTTCAAATGAAAATCACATACAATCATGATCTTTCCTTAAATATCACTATTTACCATTTATCATATTTATCAGAATCCTTCTTTTTAAGGATTTCAATTACATATTATATCACTCATCCATTTTTCGAGAATAACTTATGGACGACAATTATTACACAATAATATATATCTATTTTGCTTACATGTATATATTCTTGTTTTCTGCTGCCAAGCTACTTGAAACAAAGTAGGTGACCGTAAATTAAAGTTTATACAAATAACCTTGGTTACAAAAACTGCAGTAACATATATTTATATGCAGACATTCATTTATAATCTTCGTGTATATCATGTTGGGCAAGTAAATGCAAAAACTTCAAAAATAAATGATGCTAACGGCTACAAATACAGTTAAAATTTATATCTTTCTCTACTCGTCGGCTGATTCTGTTAAGTTTATTTAACAATCTAACTCAAAGATGGCTTTATAAAACAGTCCTTCTTTTGTGTAATTCATGTCATAGTGTAAATGCATTGTTTTAGTAAGCATCTTGGTATTATATCATTTATAATGTCCTACTGTGTCACAATAAAATAACAATAGTGTATACTACATTTTGTATGTTCTAAAGTGGTCATTCATCGTGTATTTTGGGAAACTTCATTTTACATGGTGTTTTGGCGTTTTTACTCAGTAAACTTTATTTTGCATGCATGTATGTATCATATCTTCCTCAAAAGTTTTATACGCTTTCCCTTCAAGGTTTTTAGTAAGCCTCAAGCGTACTCACAAGAGAGAGAGAGCATCATCAGAACGTTGATTGTGTGCGTGGGCAGTCACTCCTCTAAAATAATTTTGTGTGCTACAAAGTTGAATCTATTTAGGTATTTTTATGTGCATATTCATGAATATTAAGAATAATACATGACACAAATGTTATATAAATTCATACACACAAATACGTGCAGATTTAGTGTTAGATTATTAATTACACGTTTCGTTTACATTCAAAAACGATTACTATTAACATGACCCGCCAAAGGTCCATATATACAAACTACTATAAAGTATTTTTTCTCAAAGGATTAGAATAAGTATTTAGCTGTAGCACCACGAAACACAAATGTTTTAAATTTTATTGTAACCTCATGACGAAGTACATGTACAAAGAATATTTTTTCTAGTTGTCAAAACTATATTTATACTATACCTTTTATACATGTATATTACTCTAGAAAATATATCGTATTCTCTGCTGTACACAAATAGACGTGTACAGCAATTGTGCTTGTGTGTACGTGAAAGCTAGCGAAAGGGGGATTTAAAAAGAAAATAATGTTTCTCTTGGCGACAGCGATAAAAAAGAAAACCGAATCTACAAAACGGAAAAAAGGAAACCAAGAAGGAAAAAATAATACTAATAATTGCATGTACACGTAGTGAAGAAGATGAATGATAATGATCATTATATTTTTTGGTTACGTATTATGTTCACGTATTTAACCAGGACAGACTTTTTTATAGTTTTAGTATTACTGAAAAACTAACACATTTATGTATGTATGCACATACTTTACAATATTACATCTAGATCACACTATCATTTTAAAATAAAGAAAATACAGATATCTAAAAAGTTTTTTTTTTGTATTTTATACGATATGTTTGCATGATAAATGGAATTGTTTTAAGTTTAATGTAAAATTGTAGGTAAAGTCATGTTTATTTTAGCAGAGTTCAAGAGTTTTGTTTATTGAGAGAAATGCTCAAATACATTTTTTTTGAAGGACTGCTGGTTTCATAGAAAGCGATAACGTAATATAATGTTTGCTTTTTCACTTTTTTTCAAAAATTGAATACTACGGATTCTTCTGTTAGCTATATTGCAATTTATAATGTAATAAAATTATATTGCATGAGTTGGGCTCGTCATGGCCATGATTAGGTAAATTCAAGGGTAAAAACGTGTAAATAGTAAACATGCCAGTTAAATAATTAAATTTATGCATGACACAGGATTATGATCGGTTTATATTTACATTTATTTGATGAGGGTAGGAAGATGTGTTTTCGAATACGTATTTATATGTGCTGTGCAAGTTAATAGGTGTTTTTTATAGTTCTGTGATTTTATCTATTTGTATGACCGGGAAGGTTGACCCAAGACGAGTGTACTCCGTTTTCCTCTGAGACCCATAAATCCCTCAGCAGGAGCTCGTTTATAAGGAGAGATGTGTCCTGCGGAAGGTCCAGATGCACCGAACAAAGAATAATCGTCAAATGTGTCCATCATGCCTCCACCACTACCTGAAGATGCTGAAGAGCTTAGCAATGAGGATGACGCTGGTCCTTTCATTCTTAGTGAGGGTGGCACTCCAGTAAAATCTACTTCGGGACCAGCAATTACACCGAGAATAGCAGGATCTTGTGACTTTTTACCCCGCATTCCTAAAAACCCTGAAGGTCCCTTTTTCCCACGCATTCCATAAAATGTGGATGAGGGCACTTTCTTCCCTCGCATTCCAAAGAAGCCAGGAGCAGGAGCTCGTTTCCAGATTGGCTCTGTATCACGGACCATCTAAAAAAAAAACAAAAGGATAAATTAGTTCACCCCTTTCAACTTCCACTTCACCCCAGAAAACATCTTATAGTTTGCAACACAATGCAAACCTTTAGCGAATTCTAAAAATGTCCTTTCACATTCATACAGACTTTCTGCTTATCTGCATTTTATTTTACATTTTTCATCATTTATGTTTTAAATCTAGTCCCTGAACTCAGCTATCCTCTCTATTTTATCATGAAGAATTCTAAAAACAAGAATATCTTCGTCGTTACAAATATCCAAAAAACAAAGTTTCCCTTGATTCTTTGTATCTAATCAACTTCTTACATCTCTTTCATTTTACCCCTTGAGGATTCATCTCTTACAGAATTCAAGACAGCATTTCATACAGTGAACAACCAACTTTGTTTTTGCAAATATTGCAAAATTAGCTGCGACGTACTAGTAGAAGTAGTAGAGAAGAATGGCAATATTCATAAAATCGCAATTTGTTATAGAGTAAGATTTCCTTGGAAACTCACCGAAGTAGTATCATATTGCCCTCTTCGACTAGAAGCAACGTGCTGCACAAACAAGCAAATAAGTAATACGTACGACGGCGAAATGTGAACTTTGCAGCGATATGATTTGTAAGAAAACCGGTAAAAACTGAACACTTGAAATCTAGTAGCATGTAACGCAACGTGCAACACTTACACTTACTATAACTTACAATTAGTATGCACTAACAAGACTGAACTAATGAAAAATCTAACGTGTGTGGGGAGAAAGAGAGATAGATAGACCAAGAGGCCAAGAGACCCCGTCAGGCCAACATGCCCAGTTAAGAAAGTCAAGTGGTTTGGTTGTTGTCTGCCACTTATAGAAAGCAAAAGAAAAGAATAGCATGGTAAAACACGGTTTCAAGTGGTTCTTTCCTCGTTCTTCTCATGACTATATGACTCGTCTAGTATGAAGCCTCAAGGGGACAATATTGTAAACCAGGAAAATCTAGACTGGTTGTAACACCAACACATACAGACACATTCTACAAAGTATGCATGACAGATAGAAGACTTGTGACTAGAAGAATATTTTTTTCTTTGTTCAAGCTTCACTTTGTTTGAACAACATTATTATTACAGGTACTTGAACAGATACATATAAAGGATACGCTACCCTTTTTGCCCTGCATCCCTCTTGCTCTCTGGACTAGTTTTCATTGTTTGTCATCCAAAAGATTTACAACACTTGCAAAAAAAACGATTGGAAAGAAAAAGGATATTTAAATTTTGAAATGTGAAAATACTTTTCTAATTATTCACAGAATATGTTATGATTACACCAGAGCAGGGTTATCTAAATGTCTCCCTTAACATGGAAATATCCCTAATTTGTAATGAAAATTTATGTTTAAAACAGAAACGAATATAGAGATATATGTTTTTTTAAAGAAGTAACTATAATGAAAAATATCTTGTTTAGAATTGCCAACGTCATCATTAAATCTTGTCTATTTGCTTACCTCATAATAGTTTCTAAAATATCTGTCACTCAAAGAAGGTTGTTGTAAATATAATGCTGCTGTTGGATCATGACTGTTGCTGCCACTGCTACTTGTCATCAAATTTACATCGTCCTGCTGCTGGGGTCCGCTCTCATTCTCCAGACAGATAACAACGCAGGAGGAAAATATCGTGGAAATGAGAATAGTGAGACCTAGGATAACATCCGACGTCCAGATTGAACCTCTCATTGTGACGAAGGAAATAAAGATGAAAACAGCGATGGCACCCTGCAACCAAGAAGTATCTTTTTTTTACAAAAAGACAGAAGTCTGGGAAGCAGTCCAGAAAACAGGGATGCTAGCGAAGAGGATGATAAATGTCTCGATCTTTCTTTCTCTCTGTGGAATGCACATAAAAACATAACAAACCGTTAGAAGTAAATTTCCATAAAAGATATACACGCATTTTATATGCGTTTCAATTTGTATGTATGTATGATATGATGTTTGCATTCAAAAATATACAAAACTGTAAATCATCATCCAATGTCACCATCATTCAACAAACAAAGCAAAGAAAATAAGAAATAGTCAAGGTTATAAAAAAATGGTGTAGTTTGTGCATCTGACAGATTTCTTTTTACGAGGGAAAAGTTGTAAGGTAATAAAACAGAAGAAGAAAATGCGAAGATAAATGGCATCACAAGCTACAGTTGTGATTTACTTAAGCTTTCAGGTGTTGCGCCATTTTTTCATTTATTCTGGAAAGCAACGATAGTGTTCAGATTCAGATGACGGGTTCAGTTTCCAAAAAATATATTCCGTTCCATAAGAGTATTTCTGTTTTGACACCATCTTCGTCATTTCATTGCATTTTGCAATAAAAGTAAAATAAGCTACATTGGAACGAAAGCGAAACACAACCAAAGTGAAAGGTAATACATGGAAACAGTACGATACGATTTTAAAATTTTTGTTTGGATAATCACTTCATATGTATGCTTGTTTTTTTTGTTGATTTACTTAAGGCAATATAGCTTTTTACGCAAAAGAGTTGCATAGGTTTAGTTTAGCTCGTGGCATAAAATGTGGCTCAAAATAAACTAAGTTTTACAGTAGATGAAAAAATTCTTTGCAATGTTTTCTTGTTTATTATACACGTACAAAAAGCCATAACATGCTACGCAGGGGCGTTTTGCTACAATTTTTTTCTTGTTCTAAGCAAACAATTTTACTTTGATGGAAAGTACCTACATATGTGGATTTGATACATTTAACTCAACTTATAGTTTTAAATTACGAAGTAGTACAGCAGCGTGATGTGAACAAAAAAATGCACCATATCAAATACATACATACATATGTATATACCTACATAACTTTGATCAAAGCACGATGGATTTTATGAGCCTTTGAATCTAGATTTGAATGGTCAAGTTGTACCCTTGTTTAAAAATAAATAAATTGCATACAACACAAATAGCATTTTAAAATATAGGCATGACAATTTTAATAGTAATTTTATTACAAGCAAAGCTAGAAATTCCATGTTAAATAAAGTATGCATGTATGTAGGTATGTACATCGTGTATGCAGACAATGAAAGAAAAGCATATAGCACGGAGATATAAATTTAGCGACAGAGAGCGATAAAATAAAGCAATTCTGGAATTCGCATTTTTAGATGATAGGACTGTTCATAGATTTCCTGTTTCAGGTCACTGACACTATGGCTATTCAATCATTGCCGAAGAACCCATCCTGGAAAAGCCGTCAAATTCTCACAGATCATTCTGACTGTCTATTCCACCTAAAAATTTCAGATTTACTGGCAAAACAATGCCATATTTAGAAAATATACACCCACTTGAAATTGTTTCATTCAATGTCGCTGCAGCAAACACGATTCAAAAATTCCCAACTTTTGCCATTACTTGGAAAAATGGTACCTTGGTTTCTTGAGCACCACATTTCCTGTGCCATCATCAGGAATGCAACTAAAATGCAATATATTATTATTATGTTTTAAATCTAGACAATTTTATCGTCATAGTTTTATGAGAAAGTAAAGTAAACCGTACTGGACTTGATTATACACAGGTCAAATTTACTTTGATGTAGTTCAACATTTGTACTCGTTTTTTCCACATGGAGTATGTACTCATGTGCATGATAATAATATCATTAAAAATAGTGAAGTACCTACTTCTAATACAGAAAGTATGAAACTTTCTTCAGTGTAGGTGTTGCAACCAAGTACGTATTGTATTTAATAATTGTATAAGGTTACACACTTCATATATTATTCCATTATTATTGTTATTATCGAGCTTAAAAATATATTGTATTTTGAAACATTACTAAAGCATACTCATCGCCGACGTCCTAGTGTGAATGAGAGATGGCGAAAGAAAAGGGGAAAATGGTGGTTGCGTGAGTAAGCTTTAAGAAAAGTACTTTCCTTTCCCCTTTAATAATTGCATGTTATACCTGTTACCCTCTTTTTTACCATCGTCATCATCGACGTTATGATCATTATTATTCTTGATATTTATACATGAAAAATGTGCGCCGCAACGACAGTATGTATAACTTAAGAAATAAAAATTCGATATGTAATTTTCAACATATATTTTGTTTCATTTTACAATATAGTTTAAAAATTGCTAGAAATTTACTGCGTAAAGTTGTTTCAACGAATACGTGAATACATGCACTTTTAAAAGTATCCATTTAATGAATTGCTTGTGTAACTCAATTGAGTGAGGAAATGTAAAATGGAATCAATGGATTCTGTGTACCGCCTCTTTAAGGAAACGACAAAGTTGTCATGTTTAATCATCTTCCACAAACATAGGTCAATCTCGGAACAACTTGATAAACTGTTTTTCTAAAAATCGGCAAGCATTAATTCGTGTGATTAGACCAACAACATTTTTTGGAGAGTTTTTTGAGTGGGTTGGTGGTAAATAAAAACTTGGTCATATTCAAATGACAGTGTCAAATTTGAATACGTGCATAGATGATAATGGTACCAGTAAAAATAGAGTGGATTAAGTTCTAATAAATGAACTTGCGTTTTTTAAACTTTTTTTAACGAGAAAGATTACCCTCAAAGAGCTGTAATCCTTTGAGCAGTTAAACAAGTACTGGAAATACTTTGTCTACATTTTTATCTGATGTGGCATTTCGCATGATGATGAGTTGATGTCAAAATAGTGCAAAGGCTTGTTATGAAATTTTGCCAAATTTGTTAATTATAATCAAAGGACTTTGATGGTGTGTATGAAAAAGTATACATTCATTGGAACTTGCTTTTCTAAAATCAACCTAAGTCACCTACAATTTATCGTT
>JAQFXM010000585.1:0-45989 GCA_034693345.1 Entomobrya multifasciata | reverse complement strand
CTCAAGCAATCCCCTTCAGCAATTGAAGATACGACTGTCGGGCTGAGATTGATAACTAATTTCTCATTGTTTTCATATTTCAGCACAGAATGCTTCAATGGTTCCTCGACAGTACTTAACTGCAATAAAAAAATCACACATGAATATACCAGAAGTTTTTTTATGTTTAGAGCAAATGCTAAATCTAATATTTAAGCATTCAAGTGTCAACCTTGCAAGCTTTTTCCCACTTTCGTAAGAATCTTATTTCAAAAGTTGCTGCTTCCATTGCAAAGCTGTTATATTCACGGACCAGGACTTTATACTGCGGCAGCTCTCGTAGTTTTGGATGTGCAGCGAATTCTTTCGTAAATGTTTCCAGTTGCATTACCATTGCTCTAATCCACATGACTTTCCCTAATTTTTAAATCAAACCAATTTAAAATTCCAAGATTGATTTTTAACATTTCATAGCAGCATCACTTTTAAATGCAAAATAAGCAGTATTTCAATTTCAATGCCACGATGACCAACATAACACTAACCTCCAACGGGAGGCATACCCCGAGGAACATTGTCTTTTCTCTTTTTACGGTGAAAGATATCTCTGGTGTATCTTATTTTACCCAAGAAATACTCAGCGATCCTATCATATTTATCATCCACAGTGCATAACTCCACCTGACAAGAAATAAAATGATCAATTTCATTTGTTTCAAACCATACTTAATTTGGTTGGTTTGATTCATAATATCGAATCTATATATAATTGGTACGTACATATTTGTTAACTTCTTCAATTCTCTTAAGAAATTTGATTGCCTGTGGACTTTCCCAGGTATCACAATAGTTCTTCTCGATAAGCTTATTCAATGCTAACTTCATATCTTCTGTTCTCTCTATGAAAAAGTCAAAGTCAACATCGATCGCATGATTGCGATAATCCAAGTTGTCATAATTTTTAGTAGTGAGCGATTTCACCATCGCATTGAACTCCTTTTGCTTTTCTTCAATTGTATCATCCCATAATAGACCACAAACGTGCGTTTGAAACAAAGCTTCAAACCCATCCAGTGTCCGAAAAATGTTCAATATCTTTTGCAGTCTATTGCAAAATGCGTCAAATTTGCCAAAGACGTAATGCTCGCTAATGCAAATATCTTTGCTTGTACTTTTCGCTTTACTTTTTGCAGAGCAAACTGTGTATGCCTTTTTATATGCCCTGTTTAGTTCAATGCAATCACTTATTTTACTGTGCATCAAAGCTCTTGGCTGACTCCACAAATCTGATTTTCCTCCATTTGTAAGAAACATTTTACAACGCTGGATCATTTGATTTGTAATTTTCACAAGTAAATGGGAAATCTTTTCAGAAGTATTGTAATAAGTGGATGATGTTTGTATCATCATCACCGTTTGCATTAGCATTTTCACATCGCCCTTTATCTTCTGTGGATTGTCAAGATAAAGAGAATGTGCAACTTTGTCTATGCGGTCAATGTATGCTGCTGTGTCCTTTGCCTCATTGAAAACATAATTCACCCGAAATTCCAACGATTTCCAAACTTTGAGTGCATTGGAACCTGCAATTTGAAGACATAAAATTGTGTACTTCATTTCCCCAGAATAAATCTTTTGAGATAATAGGGCAAACTGGGCGGCTCGGTGTTTCCAGTATTCCACTTCATCTTGAGGCCCATCAGAGTCAACTTCTTTCCTCAACCTGTCAGATTCTGACACGAGTTGAGTTACCGTGTCCGTCCAAGTCCTTACTGTTCGCTCAAGTATTTGCAATTTTTCAGGCATTCTGGCATATCTTCTGATATCTTCTATTTGCTCATGACCGTAAAAGACTCGTTCTGTAACTACCAATGTGCGATAATCCTTTTGAATCAGTTCAAGAACTCGAATAGCACTGCAAAAGGAACGCAGGGCAGGGACCATCCTTTCCCGAATGGAGTTTTTAACAAATTCATCAATGTCAGCATCGTCAAGTCCTCCTGCGAGTCCCATAAGACTAGGTATATAAACCAGTTCAATGGACTTCCAAAAGTTGCTAAGTGTTCCGCCAGCCTCTCTACCATCCAAAGTTCCGCACACCAATTCTTTGTAATAATTTTCTTCTGTGATAGGTTTTACGTTTGACGTGCGAAAGTAAAATATAGCAATGCCAGTAAGAACTTTTGTTCGACCGTCGGTGTCCAGAAGACGCTTTCTCATAACTGGTGCTGATCCTGTTTGCTTCGGAGGGCTTCCCCTACTTGATTTCGGAACCTTGCGACAAAACCCATCAAGCACATTTAGATTTTATATTTGTATGATTACAACTAATTGGTCTTGTCAAAAATAGCCGGTGCTATAATTATATGCTAACCGGTTCTGATGCAGTTTCCACTGGCTCATCTTGATAATGCAAAAGAAGGGTCATAGGACTCTTTGGTTGAAATAATGCATTGATTTTCGGCACCTGACAATAATATGAAAAGCAAGATTGTGTTATGTACATAGTTTCAAGACATTCTGCTTCTGCAAATCAGTGTTACATTATTTGGCATTACCAAAGATGCCTCATGAATCTGTTGCGACACTTCTTGTCTTGGTAATTCGCTAGATTCTGATAAGAAGGAGTACATGTACTCTAATCTAGCATCACTCTCGGCACGACGCTTTTCCGCCATTTTGTGATCACTTTACTATTTAGTAATTACTACTTTCTACCACTAGAATAAAGAATTTAAAAGGCATGAGTGCCTAATAATAACAGAAATTTGTTAGTGTGAAATGCTCATTTTTGTGATTTTATTCAAATTATGAAAAAATAGTTGAACTACATTTTGAGGTTTTTTCTAGCATTGTGGTATGCAAGTTCATGATGTATACACTGATGATGGATGATGACTGGCAGACAGTAGATGCATTAGTTGGCAGTCTCCATTATTTCAATCATCTTATATTACCTTGTTTGATCGATGAAACCAATAAAAATTATTATACATGTATCAGTGATCATTTATCATGAGGACGTTAGGGTTTGGAATGAAATACGTCGCATAAAATTTTAGACCTTGAAAGGTCATTTTCCAAACTGAATAGATATTTCCAGCACAAGATTCTGTTCGTCTTGCATTGCATTGTTAGAATAAAATGTTCGACACAAAAATACTCGTAGTTTAAAAATGGAGAAGAATGTAGAACATCTCTGGTCGTCGTAATTTTTGATGGCATTGTCAGGATCAGGAACACTGAACTTCTGCGATGAATAGTCGTCGTAACGTGGACCAATTCTGTGGAAATTAGGACCAGTTTTAGAATAACACGAAAATTTTGTATTTGTATTGTGTTTTATTAACTTGTAAAAATTCTGTGGGTTTAATATGCATTTTTACTATATAAATATGTACGTATGCATACATAAGTAAAGTAGTATATTAAGTCAAAACAAGTATTCTTCATTTTTTATTCCACTGTCAGTTTAATCGATGAGTCAGTTTCAACAAAATCTTTATCTCTTCTTTCTGTTTTTATGCTGCTCATCTTTTTGCTTGGTCGATTAACAAAATGTATGCTTTCTTGTTATTCATGACATATACATACATGTAAGCATAAAACATATTATCTTACAAATCTTGATTTTTTGTTGATTTGCATTGGATTCTCTAACTAAGTAATATACGAACGATACGATAAGCTGCACAACTGCTGCACTAACAGCAATATAAAAAATGCCAAACTATTTGGCCAATATTACTGAAGCAGCACATATTTCGCAGCCACACAGTAAAGCAAACAAATATTCTTTTATATCTGCTTAAAAACTGAAAATATTTGTACGAAACTTAAGATTGAAAAGTATAAACGTGTAACGTATATCAAAATTTTGAAAAGTGTCATTTGTTTCGCAAATCAATTTGTTCCGGTGAAGCTGAAAATCTTAATTATCTACTGAAAGTGTAAGGTAGGTAAATGGGTTTGCACCACAGACAAAGTGTGAATACGCTTTTATCAAAACAGAAATCCATTTAGTCATCAATGCTTTGACATTTTTTCATTCAAATTATACTAAACAGGTCTCCCACTATCCGTTATCCGCCTTTATCTTTTATCTTCACGCTGCTGTTTGTGAGTGGCGACTGACGACTGCGTAAAATTGGAAACCACTGAATCCAACATGAAATTTATGATAGCCACCATCATCGGAATTATCTTAATATGCTCCTTTTGTAATCAACAAGCAACTGCAGCAGAAAGCCTTCAGGAGAACAATTACAACAAAGGAGTCATATCAGGAGAATTTCGAAATCCTATAAATCGTGTTGCTCGATCGCCTGGAAGATGTTTGGAGGAATGTGCAGAAGATTCAGACTGCCCTAGTGAAATGCGTTGTGCGTATAGTGGATGCGGACATCTCTGCATATAAAAATTGAGATATTATAATATTATATTATCATTACAAATTATGCATTTTTAATGTTTACACAATCCATCCATCCACCAGGAAAACTTTTGAAAAAATTGACGATTTCATAAACTTTTTATATTATGGTTTGTATTTGTTCATTTGTATGCAACGAAGCAGTTTTTATGCAATAAAATGTTAACTTTTAAAAGCTAAAATTATGAGTACATTTGGCTTTTTTCTATTTACTGTTTCAATATCCTTCATAATCTTATGTTTCGCTGTAAAATATAGGTCAGTTGAAACTTAACTGTGAAATTTTAAGATACAACTTTTCCTGTAGGCTTTTTATGAAAATTGAATTTGTTGGAACGTCAGCTATTTTAAAACTGCATATTATGCATGAGTGCTCTCTGAGTTAAACAATTCAATGTACTGACGATCGATTTCATGCTTTCGTAACACGTCATGGGACGTTAAATGAAGTTAAGATGTCATGATATGGTTGTAATTTAAGTTCAAAAAGAACGAGTTTTGAAGTATGAGCTAGTTGTCGCTACAAATCCTGAACACTGATTAGGCAAGCTAAATGAGGTGTCTTATTTGGGAGAAACGTCTCAGAGTCAAATAAGTTGTTGCCAGAAACGTACATATTTCATATCCATCCTATCACAAATTTAAAAAAGAAAACTTGAGTAAAGTCATTCCAAACACTTGGAATGCAATCGTTTTGGATAAAGTGGGGTAATTTAGCAGTGGTGGTTGTGGTGGCATCATTTTACCATGTTTCTGGAAACGAATTAATTACCGACGTTGACTCCGATTTACGCCTGGGCAGCCGCCCTAGCTTTAATTCGGAAGACAATGAAGGCGTGGATGGTGACCTTATATCTTTGCGAAGGCAAACTAGGTCTTTGAAAGACGTCAGTTATGAACTCCAGCCTGCGGAAGGCCGTCACAGAAATAATAAGCAATCTTACAACTATCGTTCCAAACCACGAAAAAATCACTACAACAATCATAATCGTCATTCGCAAAATCACAAGGGCAAAGGTGGTTACCATAATAGTGACAGTTACGACTCTAACGGTGGCTATAGTACGAGCAGTAATTATAACAGAGCAAAGAAAGGGGATTATGGGGATTCAGATCACAAGGAGTACGGTGGAAAGCGGGGAAACAGCTATGGAGGTAAGGGAGGCGGTGGAAATTCCTACGGAGGGCGAAGTGGTGGGTCTGGGGGTTCACATGGTGGATATGGGGGACATTATAAAGGTGGCTCTGGAGGAAATCATCACGGTGGATCTGGAGACGAATACCATCACTCTGACGGGGGTTCAGGAGGAAACCATCATGGAGGGTCAGGAGGTGGATATCATAACTCAGGAGGGAGTGGCGGCCAACATGGCGATTATGGTGATGATGCTGGCTCATACTTAAATTCAGATAGTTATAAATAGGACACAAAAACGAAATGAATATGTAATATGGTCAGTGTCTCTGTGTAGGAAAGCATTTTGAATTTTATATTTTTTGTCCTAGAGTAGTATATTTTCTGAATAGTTACTTTTTTATAAAGCTGTTTACTAACATATTATAATACATGTTTACATATGTACAAGTTTTATGGTTTTTCATAAATATAGTTTAAATAACATTAAAAATGGCCTTTAAAAAATAAAACATCAAAATACGACAGGTCCTTACAATTTACACTAATAAACTTATCGCTGCATTTGACTGGTTAGCTTATACGATGTTGTGTCGTGTTGGATTGGCCGAAAACAGTATTGAAGTTGTTATACGTACTATTCACCATGTAGAGACCAAGCGAAATTCCTCGGTTTTGAGATATCGCTATTCCTTCCATTCCTCCTTGCGAATTAGCTCCAATGCTAGGGATTTCTGCGAAATAAAAATGAGGGTTAAAACAAAATGACGAAGACCCTCACTCATGCATGACAATGAAAACTTTAAATGTTTGACAAGATATTCGATACATACTATCTTTGCTGTCGGGATCAAAAACAAATGGTGCGGAGGGAGGTGCAGGTGCTACTGTTGGTTTTAAAGATTTGTTAGAATCAATGATAGCGGGTGCATGTGGTAGTACTGGAGCCACAGTGGGTCGTATTGGTGACTTGTTTCCATCAAAAATGAGGGGTTTTAGTGGTAATGCTCCCAGAGGTCGTCCTGGTGGCTTTGGCTGCCCATGTTTTCCTAAGAAAAACTTTGATGGGTTGGTGACACGTGGTAATGACGATTGCTTTGATAAATGGCCAAAAAGTTGTTCCCATTCAGAGTCCAAGTCATCCCTGAATTATTCGGGTAAAATATAATTTTAGAAATGTGACGTAGTAAGATATCCTGAACTGGAGAAATAATTGTTTATGTTTGAAATAAACGGTTGCCATACCCTGAGAGTGTTGGTGCGGAATCCATAGAATTGCTCGCCATTAGCACGATCACCAATATAACTGACACGTCAAAATACATAATTACACATCATATTTGATTTATATTGAAAGAGACGCTGTAAAATACAAATAAATTAAGATATTCAAAAAATCAAGAGTTAGCAGAAAAAATCTATATAACTTCCCTTGCCTTTCTACAATTTTGCGTTTCACATTCCTTTCGATCCGCAACATGTTGGTTGGAGGTTGTTGTGAGCTGGGACCTTCAGAGGTGTCTACTACACAGTTTCTCTTTTGTAAAATTCTGATTAGGACTAGATTGTAGGTGTGGGACAAGACAGGAATGAGTTCAAGGGTCTATTTTCTTTCACTTCAAGTACCTCTCTGCATAATGATTTTATGGTTTGTAAATGGAATTCCCTGGGGAATGGCTGCACGTGCAGAAACTTGTCACATTCACTGACTACATATGATAAAGAAAGGGTATTGTTGCACCTGCACCAAGGACCAGGCAATTAGTAATAAGATACATATGTAAGGGTATCACCTAAACTTATTGAAACGAGTATACATACATATCACCCTTTTCGACTTTTCATACTCTTTGAATGTCACCTTGCAGGTAAACTTTAGCGAGGATGTTTTCAGGTCAATCTTGATATACAAACAAAGATTTCGCTCAGAAATGAATCATCAAAACTATTATTGCTAATTGCTATATTATGTAACATGCTATGAAAAAAACGCATTCCACCGGAGACACAAATAGACGCAAAAGTAACGGTATTTTTTACAATTTTATTTATTCTTAAATTTTGGCCCATTTTTAAGGGACCCATTAAAACCGGATATTTACCGAATTTGTAAATATATCTACTGGCATAATATAGAACATATAAATACCTAAAACATAATGCGTTGTAATAAAAGTACTTAAATCCTGACAAACTTTAATTTGCAATTTTACAAATTTTTCGTATAAAATATTAGCTGTAGTAATTCTAATAATTAAACAAGTAACTAATGCAGCGATAAGTACAACCGCAAATTCTTATGAACGTAAATCCCTCAACATTTCCGGCAAGTCCAAATCCAACAAAACGCTGCCCCTGTTTTTCCGAAAATTTGAAACAGCGTCTGACGAAATTTGTTTGCAGCCAGAAATTCCTAGAAGAACTAACTGTCCCAATTTATTCTCAATCACAGATAATGATGCGTCTGTCACCTAATAAAAACAAGAAGCAAATAAAAAAGAATTAAATTAATTGTCGCTCTACAATATTTCCCGTGTAATTTCAGTAGAAACAATTGTAGAAAGTTACCGGACAAACTGGCATTTTTAATGTTTTCAACCTAGGCAGTTTTGAAATTCCATACAATACTGAGACGTCTGAAATATTGGACTTCTGAAAGCTCAAGTCCAGCGTTTGTAAACCTATAAAATAAAATATTAGATTTTCAAACCAAAGTTTACTTGTCGCTTATTCCATAAAACAATTGAAAAATGCCAAGAATTTAGTATGTACAACTTAAAATTAATTTAATTACTTACACTGCAACTTCCCAATATCAGGTTGAGTTATCCAACCCTGTATTTCTTCCTCTTTCCACTTGTTAGGATGTTTTAGCAGTTTTGCACATTTATCGGCAGACATCCCAGTAATCCCTGAATCCGTCACTGTCAGTGTATGAGTTTGCATACACGGACTAATTGACAAGTCTATTAATTGACCGAGATTCAAATATATAGCCCGTAAAAATTTGTCGTCCACATGAGAAGCGTATACGTTCAAAGAAGTGATATTTGGGAAAACTGTCATCATTTTATCAAGACTTTTAATATCTATTTCTCCACACCGAAATAAGCGTAAATTAGCACATGGTGGTGCAGTAGTGGCCCTTTTAGTTAGTGAGTTCCAGTTTTGTTGTTCTTGATGATTTGAGACAATTTCTAATTCGGAAATTGATGGAAGCTTGCGGAGATTATTGATGTGCCCCAAAATTTGGGATTCTGTATGCAGTTTAGTAACATTTGGCAGTAGTACAGTCAAAGGGGAGTACTGTGGTTCAGCTTCAGCTTGGTATGAAAATGCAGATTCATAATCTAACCAAAGCTCCAGCGATGTTAAACTTTCGGCTAAAGTTGCAAGAAATTTGGACAAAGAGTTCATTGTCTTTTTATCTTTGGAATTTATCCCAAAGAGTGTGAGAGTTTTTAAGTTGAGGTTCAAATATTTCAAAGCCTTGCAATGCTCATGACCAAGTACATCTTTGGGAGATAAGAACATATTCCGAAGAGAATCCCACTTTAAATTTTTGTATTTTGAGGATCGGGGAAGGGGAAAATTCCGTAATTCCAATGAGATCAAATTTGGGCATGCTTCGATTAAGTCTTTCAATTCAGTTCGTCCCCCTTTCTCGTCCCAATGAAGAAATTTCATTTTAGGAAGGCATATAACTCCATTGTTTAGTTGCTTCATTTCCTGCAAAATGCAGCCATTTGAAGTTGGTCTCTCAATTCCAAAGTATTCCTCGCGAAAATGAAGATTTTCAATGTTTGGTGCGTTGACGAAAAGCATTTGCTTGAGATCATAAGGAGAAAGGTTGCAACCCTCCAAATTAACAATTGATAAGGTCCAGCCAAACGTTTCAAATAGCTGTTTGAAAATAGGACAGTCCGAACCCACATCAAAGAAGCCCAACTTTGATACAGAAATTGGTTGGCCTTCAGAACGCTTTTTTAGCAGTTCTACAGCGGTTGGATTGTGCTCGTCTGTGTCTGTGATTACAAGACTTTTTCTTTTGGAAAGAAAGTATGCCATTTCTGTAGCCCAAAACTTGCAAACGAGACGGCAGTTGAAAAGATCAGTGTCAGTGAGATGCAATACGATGTGTTCCAAAACCTAAAAAATTGCATGGCAAAAAATAATGATAATTATCTGTGAACATGAAGCACAGTAAGGAATGCACCAAATAATATATACATATATAAGTATATAGCTCATACATCAGAGTTACTCAACGCCCGACAATCTTGAGGAAAAGTATCCAAAGATGTTTTATCATCATCACCATCAAAGCTATCAAACCGATCAAATCGATCACTAAAGGCAGCAATCTGCAACTGGAGCCGACGTCTACTCCAACCCATTCTCTTCATTTTTACTTTCATGATATGGTCCAGCCTTTCACTTTGACAAATAAACATGCCTGTAATTACAAAAATAGTTAGACTTATACCGTAATGCACGTAATGAACTTAGCTATGTCTCATTATATTTTTTGCAAAGGCATACTTCTTCTTAATGATTTCGTTTCATCTATAAAATCAACCATTGTGATAATGTGCGTTGACCGTTGGTCCTTAAGAACAAAAACTAGGTTGGATTACTCCAGGAAGGAGTATGCTGTATGCTCTCCTCCCTCCCTGTATTTCTCCAAGGTACAGTACACGGTCGGTTTATTCTAAAAAGGTAAATTATAATATTGATGTGTGCAAGTGCATAATTTGATAAAAAATATTATCACACGCAAAGAGTGAGTGCAATCAATCGGTAAATACACACATACACATAAAATATCTATTGTAAAACTTACTAGTTAGTTATAGCCTAGAATTAAGTGACTTTGTCTGAATCCTGAGTCAAAATCACCAATTCGAATGGCGACAAGGACTGTAAAAATGGTACAAGAAAACGCATTAAAGTTTGTGTCACAATTCAGTACCAAGTAGTGGAACAATCAATAGATACATATTTCTGAGAACAGAACAATGCAAGTTGAACTATAGGGCATCGGGCAGTGTGTGATAGTGTGATGTAAAATGAAGACGGTAGACAAGAATTTTTATAGCTTGAACAGCACTTTTTCAATAGATCCCAATCAGAAAAGTTTTTGAAATTGTGACATGTACATCTTGTTTATATTTAATTTGGTGAAGAAGACATACCGATGACAAATATTTATGTCGAGATTCCTTTTTATTTGTCAAAAACTTTTTGACATAAGACCGTTACAGGTTATGCAATGCGATGCATTAGATGTTTAATAGTGATATTGCTTAACGCTAGATTAATTAAGGTGATGATTATCAACTATTTGTATGGATTTCTCACACTTGTATGCTTCTTTTCTCTAAACTTCTTCACATAAAGAAGTCCCAAGAAAGGTACTAATGAGCTATCGTGAAAACATGATAATGATAGTAAATTTACAACAGTTGACAGTACCTGCATTAAATACATGCATTGCTTAGAAAATGAATCAACCGAATGCAATGTTTTGTTTACGTTTGAATCGTCATATCACACATGAAAAATAGTACAGGGCATGCACAGGAGAAGGCAAGGGTTGAAGGAAGATATGTATGTATTTTGTAATACAAATTTTGTACTTTTTTGTACATAACATACACATTGCACATAATGCATTATACTCGTTATACGTTATACGACGACATGTGATGTGAGTGAGTGTGAAGAAAGTAGGCATTGCATTTTGCATTGCAAAGCATTTGGTTTATCTTTATCGGTTGAAATCTTGTGAAGTACGTTATCTTCTGTCTTACTTCTTTCGCTGTACCTTTCTAAGCCCTGCTGATAGCCTCATGAAACCGGGAACAGGAATGATCACGAATTTAGTTTATCCTTATTTTGAAGCAGAGTGAAAGTAAGATAAGGTAAAAAATCAGTAATCCTTTCAGTCTTTGTAACATCTTTCTGGAAATGCAAACTCGGATACTTGAGTACAAGCAATTTATGTTTACTTTACATAGAATGCTAAAAAAACGCACTTTTTAGAATTTAAAAAGATAATTATGTTTTTCTTTATGTACAATTCCAGTGGAGGAAGAAGGGAAATAAATATTTAGCAAACATCATTTAGCGGGCTATGGGCTGGTATCAAGATAACTTTCCTGGTAGTCCTGCGGCAAAACAAAGAGCATTACTTAGCCGAGGACTAATTGTCTACAGTATTGCTGCTGGAACTGCCATTTACTTGTAAGCATATTTATGACAAGATTTTGATGAAGGTGCTATGCTGGTACTTGTCTGGGTGTTAATTGCTCTGTACGTACTAGTGAAGTAAGCATGTAAATTGCCATGCCTTTGACTAAACAAAAAAATCATAATTTGTCAACTTTTCAGCCTTGCTCCGTTCTGTCGACGCATCCGGAAAGATTTCGAGGAAGGGCGTGAGCTTGATGACTGGGCATGGCTCCAAGGTCGTAGAGAAATGAAAAAGTCTACTAATAATAATTGGTTTTATCCTCAACCAACCCGTGATCAACTTTTGCGTATCCAGCAGGACAAAGCTAAAGAAGCGCGTAGTGACGTTGTTGGCCCTGATGTCTCTGAAGAAACGTTAAGAAGTTTTCAAAGCACGAGGACATAGTTTGACTCTAGTTTAGTAGCTTGTGATGTGCTGTAGCCCTTTTTGAAATTATCAATGTGTAGTAGGACATTAAAATGAGTAAAACTTAAACTGTAAATTTCGTTTGCGTGTTTGTTGAAGAGAACAGTGTAGTTTCTGGTTTTATTGATTGACACGAACATAAACATATTTACATGAAAACTTGAATATCAGACTGAAAATGAGTAGGCTAAGCCGTTTCAAAAAGGCCCCTGCCATACGACTTCCCAAAAAGCTACCCACGCCAAGCACACTTGAAGATTCTGACGATGATGATGACTTCATAACTAGACGTAAACCAATTAAATATAAGGATACTCCGAAATCAGATAAAAAGTCCCCCGAAACCCAACGCGAAGTGGCATCACAACTATTGTCTCCAGGAGAAGCGACAACGAGTGAGTATTTTCGACAGCCAACAATCGACGCTCCTCCGAAAAATGAACCATCATCGAGAAAAAAGGACGAGAAGAAAGTGACCCCTGAGCTTTCCAATGATAATGAAGAAATGTCGACCAATGCACCAAGGAATAAGAAGACAGTCAAGGCAAAACAGACCAAAGAAACTGCAAGTTCCAGCAGTGTATCTCCAGAAGTGACCCCTCCTTTGATAAAAGAAGAGAGCAACGACAATGGAAGCGAAGATAGCGAAGGAAAAATTCTATGCCCTTTTTGTTGGAAGAAATTAAATGACAAGCTTGCAGGAACCACTCATGTGAAGGCATGCGCCAAAAATGTCCCAATTCCACAGATAATTGAAGCCATGCAATTGCAGGAGAAGCAGATGCAAGAATGGGAAAAACTTGGTCTGGCATTTCCTGGGTTTGCTGGGGCGAATTCTAACAACAATGGGAAGAAGGCTAAAAATGGGACAGGAACGGCCAGAACAAGAACTGGGGGTGGAGGTAGAAGTAGGAAGAAGACACCGCAGGTCACCACCGGAGATCCAGAGTTTGAACTGGCAGTTGCTCTGTCAATGTCCCTTCATGAAGAACTAGAAAGCAGGCAGTCCAAAGAAAATCTATTTATAATTGAAAATGGTCTGGAGAAGGAAATCGATTTAGTTGAAGTTAAACCAACTGTACCGAAGGACACCCAAAAAACTACCGACTCTAAACAAGCCAATGGAATCTCACCGGCAATGACAGCGCCAACAGCTCCTCCTGTAAGTAGACGACGCGGAAAGAAGGTTCAGGTTCAGCTAAATGAGCTTCCTTTGTATAAAGTAAATGATGATAGGAAGAAAGAAATAATTTGTGAACGTGTGTCAAAAATACTTGATGAATCCGACAAGGATAAAGATCAAGGATTTTACATAAGAAACAAGATTCCATCCGGTGCTATTGGAATACCTAAAAGACTCATGCAATTTCAAAACAAGGTATTGCCGTTTGCTGTATGATTTGATAAAAAATTGATTTTTAATCATTTATGTCACGATTATTTTTTTCGTATACAGGAAAGCTCACTCTGGGCACGGGCTCAAGCTGCTGAGGATGAACCTAATGAATCTTTCAGCGTTCTTGAAATGCCGGATCCTTCACAAAAGCTCGAAATGAATTATCCTGGAACGGATGAATCTCCCGATGAGCTTCAGTCGACTGATACTTCGTTTGTTGGAGCAGACAACAAAGAGAGTCCCACGGAGGATAGTATAGCCGAAATTTCTATTGATACTCAGGTGAGTCTCAAGCTAGTTTTTATGTAAAATGGTATTTCATTTACGTATGTAAATCATAATGCTAAGTCGTAATAATTGATTTTTTTGCAGCCTGCTGTGGTTATTGCTAAGAAAAAGGACAAAAGTGACGTGAAATTACCAGCCTCAAACTCCAGGAAGATTTCCAACACTTCTTCAACTTCAAGTACTACGGGTTCTTCAATTGCTTCACAATCTTTAGAGGCAATTAGAAAGCTACCCCGTGTGGTTCAGGATATTGTAGAATTGTTAATGCGTAAAAAGGACTGTGACATGACATTGTATGGTCGAGAGGAAAAGCCCATCAAATGTCATAGCTTTATGCTACTGGCACGGTGTCCAAGGCTTTTAAGAGATGTAGTGGAAGAACAAGTTGGGAAACGCCATCGACGTGTAATATCACTAACCGACTACAGTCATAAAACAATAAAAGCTTTTTTATGGTATGTCTACACTGGAGAAATCGACAATACTTATGACGAGAAGTTATTGGACGAGTTGAAGGATTTAACCTCAACGTACGGAGTACCGTTTAATTCAGAGGAAGAGGAGACAAAGTCAGATGCAACTACGGCAAGTTTTTGTAGCGTCGCGGTTCAAACTGAAGTTTTGGTTACAGAGGACTCTTCTACAATGACCGAAAACTTGGAAAGCTGCTCAGTAGAAACTGGTTTTGATTCTTGTGAAGGTGCGTAATTATCCATGCCATTAAAAATGTAGAATGTAGTGACATAAATTCCCTCGTCATGCCTGTTTTCGTAAATATGATGTGATAAAATACTCATTGTATTAATTTGTAGAGTACAAGGCATCCCAGGAATTATTCACAACATACATGGAGGAACCTCAAATTAGTTTGCTGGAGAGCAAATGTAAATCCCCTGCGAAGGAAACCTTCCAGTTAGCTGATATGATTGAAAATAAATCCGATCATGAAGATAAAGATGAGGAGGCCTGTTACTCAGATGTCGATTTATTTGAAGATATCGAGAATGAGATGAAAAAAGCTTTACAGTCAAAAGAGTCCGTTCCAAACTGTACCGCTGGTACTGGCACCACACCTGTGGAATCTCTATGTGCTTCACCTGGTCCTGTGCATATTGCTATTGATGTGCCCAAACCTGTGGAGGGCCCATCGTCGGAAGAATCGTTTTGGAAAGAACTCTGTTCTCCAACTTCATCACTGGATAATGTCAAGAAACGGGTAAGAAGTGATTCTCCGTTGGTAGACTATTCCAATCAACTGTACACGGGAACTCAGGCTGCTGAAATATTGGAGACGCATTTCGCTGGTGGTAGTGATGATGCAGAATTCACGACAAAGGCAATTAAAAAACAAAAATTAGACTGTAGTGACTTTAAAGAGACAATTGATTTGAATGGGGATTGTGAAATGGAAGTAGATAATTTAAATGCTGAAGGTGATAGTGTAAATGAGTGGTGTGATGATGGTGATGATGAATTGTTTGACATTAGCTATAATGTGAATCCTCATCATCAAAGTGGTTTAGTTACGCCAAAAAGTAATTTGGTGAAATCTCGACGCAGTGTGTCAACCCCTAATTTATCTATTATAGAACCTGAACATAAACCTAATGACTCGCCATTTTATAATAATCAACAGAGTCCTGGTAATGAAGTAGATCCTTTTTGGGATGGCTGCGATGATTCTGTGTTTGCCAATATTCCTGATGAAGTGCTAATGAAGGTGAAAACCCCCAAAATAAGAAATGCGAACGGAACTAATTGTCTCAGAAATGCTACTTCAACATGTACTAGTCAAAAGAGTTTAACACCGATTTCCCACACCAGACGGCGACTTTCGCCTAGGAACTTGTCAAAATACGAGGATGAAGAGTCTTTGTCGACGACAACAACGACTAGGAAAGGTAATAAAACAGGGCGTGGGAATGGGAACGGTAAAGCAAAGGCACCTCCAAAAATCAAACTTCCTCGGAAGCTACAATCAACTAAAAATGCGTCTCAGTTTGAGTGTAACAGCCTCGCAAATGATTCATCTCAATCTCAAGACACCATAAAATCTCAATCTCCACCACCACATCCGTTGGCAGAGTCCACCAACAGTAGTAATAGTAAGTCGCCTATGTTGAACTACAGTTTGATTGATACTCCGATTCTAAAGGTTTGTATGATTTTTTAAACTAGAGTTATGCATATTTTTATATAATAATGATGATATTCAAACATTTTGTCTGATTTGTTCTAATTCTAGCAAGAACTGAAGAAATACGGGATCAAGCCACTACCTCGTTCAAAAGCTAAAGTGCTCTTACGTCACATTTACAAAGAAACACATAAATGATTAAGGCAGCGAAAAATTGTACAGACAGGGTATTTTTTAAATCCATGTTCGCAGTAGTGATATTGTAATTGACATTTTAAAATATTGTGATTTTATTATGAAATTTTTTCATTATAATAACCTTACCTCTAATTTTATAACGAAATAAGTTTTGCGATTTTGATATATATGTATAGTGTGTACACTACTTTTTAACTATTATAACGATTCTAACACGGAAATTGATATTACAATACGTAAAATAAAAGGATAATAATATTTAATTCTTTGTACAAAAGATGACCATTGATCAAATTAAATTGCTGTTCCTCTTTCCAAATTCTGCTTGATTTCCGAAGTGTATTGTCCATAAAACCGTTCCAACTTCTTGTTGAACTTCATGTTTCTCTCGTTGATGTAATCAATGTCAGCCTCGTCATTGTGTGTCCTTCTTCGGCTGTATTTCTCCCGTTTGTCGATTCTGAAAATTAGCAAAATACATCCAAGCATATTAATATAACCGCACCATTAGCATATACACTCAACCCAATGCTCTTATATTAATTAACGATATTCATTAAGTTAACTTACTGTTTTTCCAAGTCCTGTACCATGCGATCAATGTTTTCAGGCTTGTCCTTGTGCAAACCATGGATCAGGGTATCTTTTCCAGCGTAAAAAGCTTCTTCTCCCAACTTTTCCTTTTCTTCCTCGTAATTGTTGATATCAACCTTCATATTGGTAACATTACGTTTGTACTGTCGAGCAGTAGCTTGTTCGTAACTGGAGAAGCCTTCATCAGGATTCTTCTTTCTAGCTCGCAGCCTATGAATTCTGTCCATTTCGTCAGCCTGAGCATTTAAAAGTTTTGCTCTGTCATAATCCACACCTTCCGCCTCACATTTGGAACGTCGCTCTTCATCTTCCAGTATCCATTCAGCTCTTCGTTTTCGTGCTTCAAAATTAGTAGGAAGTTTGGCACGCCTTTCCTCTTCTTGGACCTCTTGAAGATTTAGCTTCCGGGCTTCATTCTGTAAAACATGAAAATAAAAAATCACTCAGTAAAACATGAAATAAACAGCTACCGAGATGTTTTCACAATGCACGTTTTAAAGTTTAAAATGTTGAATTATAATTGATCTTACCCTCTTTGTGTGAAGCTCACGTAACTTCTTTAATCGATCTGCTTTCACTGATTTAGAAGAACTAGCTGATGGCTCAGTGCCAGTCTTACTACTACTGGACGCCACAGCAGGTACTTCATCATCCTCCGTTGTGTTTTTAACACTGGAATTATCATTACTAACGGCTGCTGCCATTTTAAATCACAATTTAATGCAACAGCTTTTAAAATCACAATTTAATGCAACAGCTTTTAAAATCAAAATTTATCCCAAAAAGTTCCTATTTACTTCCAAGAATTGCACCAATATCAACACAAGTATCAACTTGAATTTATTTATTCCAGAATTCTATTTGTTTAATCATTAAAATAGACTTTTTAATTAATTGTCCTGGGTCGTCAACTTTAACTTTCACTATCATATGATTAAAGGTACGTGAATCAAGGTTGTCGTCTGTTTACAAATAATACAAACAATACTGGTGGCTATCAAGAGGGGCGCATTGAGACATTTAAGAGTGCATTAAGCACAAGCACATATTATTCCGAAACACATACGCACGCATTACGCACGAATGATGCATGCAAAGCAAAGATGCAAGTTTGGGATTGGGAATGAATCTATGCCATGATGCCTGGTTTTCCATTTAATTCATTGTAATTTATGGATTTCTAAAAAGTGATGTAAGTATGATTTTAACCAACATTGTCACTAATACAATTAATTACACATCTAAAACAGTCTTTTATTAATAAACCAGGGAAAATGTGCAGTACTGCAAACAAACAATACTTAAATGTGCATCAATGTATAAAATAAATGCAAACGAGACTATAAAACTACCTAAATCTCAATATAACTACTAGGTAAATGGTTTTTTACTTCAATTAAGTACAAGATCGCGACTAAAATTAATAATATCAAGTGCTACCGGCTGTGAACCTTATGCTCCACTAGTCACTAAAAATCTTGTAATCAGCGGATGTATTAGAATTTACTTATTTTTATAAATATTATGCAATAACAAACGATAAAGGCTTATCTGAGATATGTCGGTACACGCATCTCTATAAAAAACAAATGGCACACTGCACTCGTTGTTTAGAACTAAAAACTGCGTATATAATACAAAGATTTTTCATATAACATTCTTCAAGATTTGTTTTGAAGCAGTACTCATATAAGATAACTGACTATAATATTTTAAGTGAGATTTCTGAACATTTTTTTTGCATATTGTGTACGTAACTTTATACCATCAGGGTTTTTTTTGGGGTAAGGGTAGCAGTCAGGGTTCGATAACCAGTTTGCTCACTGCTGCTGAGCAATTTGCTGCTTCAAGATCACCTCTTCTGCTTGATACATTTTCCAAATTACTAGGTAGTCCCTTCCAAGACGAACGAATGAGTACAACGATATCAGCGTCATGCAAGAAATCGAAATCAACTGGTACCATTCCGAGGTTTTGAGAAGTACTGTAAAACAGCTTATCAGTACGCTCATATGGAACCCGACAAGCAGTCGTGGGAATGCTGAACCACTGAATAAAATCTGTTAAAAAAAATTATTATATATAGAACTACAGACTTTTAAACAAGATAGAGCATCAATTAATTTTCATGTGACAATTTTTACCTGAAAACGCATGTGTGCATTGTTTCCAGGTTCAGAGGCAATGCAAACTAGACCTTCAGCTTTGTAGAGTTCCCGTTGGTGCTTTACAATAGATCCTGGCGTAAATAGGTATTCTCCAGACCAGCTAAAATATGAAGTCAAGTTCAAGTTTTTATTTATTTTGTTAGAAACACGATTGAATTGATTGTTAATTTTAGTGCACTTACGAATTTGAAGGAATGTGATTTGGCCGCAATTTTGTCCATCGACCAAGATGACAAGCTATTTTATGCAGCCCGTCACTAAAATCTGGACAAAATGCTCTGCTAATTAGCAAGCCAAAGGTAATCATCCAAGACATGACTAGATGCTGTGTCACCCACCAGAGATCATAATATACTTGTGCCTATATGGTCAGATTTACACAAAATGCATACATCATAAAATTAGAAAAATTACAGCATGGAAAAATAGTCTGAAAATATATTTTACCTGCGCAAAACACCACGGAATGAAACACGAGTAATATGCAATCAAGCTGCTTAAACTGACAATTCGTTTTAATCGTTTGTTAAATTCCTTGCGAAGAAGTTCCGTTTCTTCTCTGATTAGAGCTGGATCGTTGGAACATACATGGTGATGATACAAAGTTGAAGTGGGGTCATTTGGACAACCCAAAGCTTCACACTTTGGGTTATCCAGCTCCTCAATTTCCCAAAGGGACCGACCAGTGATACCGTAAGCGTGGAAGTACAGTAAAAACCTACAAAAATGAGTAGTTTATAAAAATCAAGTGAAGTTTGAAAGAAAGTAGCATAATGCTATTTTGCAACAGTAGTAATTTGGACAAAAACCGTACGGGCCAAATAAGTAGAGTAAATGAAGAACGCCAAAGCTCCCATTTTTGTAATTGTGATTGTTCCAAATGTGCACAGTATTCAGCAAAACGCCAATGCACACTGATGCCGACATTGTCGCTCGCAGCATAAAGTGGCTACATCTCGGCAGTATGCGTTTTAAAATCAAGTAGGGAATCCTTCTTCCGATAAGCAACAGATTGAATATCATCAAGTTGACGTCAATGAGATAAAAGTTCTGAAAAATAGGCAATGAATCAAATATGTAATTGAATACAATCATATATTCCAAAACAGGATATTTGTAAAATCATCACAATAATCATTTACCATTCCGGATGAGGTAAAACTCTGTGGCAGCCACCACACGGTACGATAAAGGTGAAGAAATTGCAGGGATTGGAAAACAGTAAAGTGGAACAACAAGATGAATTCAAAAGTCAGAATCGACTCTCGTCCAAGTGGAGGAATCCTAATATGCTTCATTTCAACGGTAGGACACATGCTAAAATCCAGAAAAACAACCACAACTTTTACTCTTTGATTGACTACATAACATGGCAGTTACACATCCAGTTTGCAACCACAACCACATCACATCATTCATTTAATTACCGGATTTCATCCGATGCGCCTGTCATCATAACACCAGAACCAGGTGCCCCACTACCTTGTGACGAATACACCGTATTGTAACGACTGGAACTGGACGAAGAATTGGACAAAATTCGCCCATTGCTGCTAATTCTACGTCCTCCTCCAGCCATCTATCTCTTTTCAAATGGCCACAAGAAATATATTCTCACAGATTCTACTTTTCAGTGAGTCTGTCGTCACTTCTCTTTTCGCTCACATGAACTTTTAATGCAGGTCGGGAAAATGTCAATGCACCCGGACACATGCACTCACGAAAAATCAGTTGTTTCGCTTATTATTTGGTTTTGGTAGCTGTGACATGCACAGCTGACAGATGTTCATTCAGTTCATTCATTCATACGTCAAAATTGTACACATGAAAGTGTTACAATTTAGCAAAACAAGTGCGTATAAAATTACCGTAATGAACCATTAAGCTCGTAGTGTAGTTTAGTGCACATTTATTTTAAGTAGAGTACATTAGTTGGTACTTTGAAAGATCATTTTTGTTTTCTTTGATAAAAAGTGGGAAAGTTGTTTCCTGTCCTTTCTTACTCCTACGCACACAAAAAGGGACACTGTTTGAGCATGTGCGTGCAACTGTAGAGCTCTGTGTTTGTGTGTTTTGTGCTGCCTTTCTCTTGGTTGTTGCTGTACAAAAAAGAAAGTACTCTCTCAAAGAACCGCGAAACTGTCTAAACAGATTTTCTGATCATAAGTGTGCAAGTGTCGTGAAAAGTATGACATGTATGTATGTGCAATGCACAATTTTACAGTTGATTTTGATCACCTGCTGGAGAAAGCGAAAAATCATATTTTTTTAGTAAAATACATTTAAATTGAGATAACATAGACGGACACCGTACACCCGGTGCTGTAACTGTGCTGTGTTTAAAGACAATTTTGTGCAAAAGCTTTCGTTGAAGAGCTAAATCATTTTAAGGTTTCGTCTCATTTTTGACGAAATCTGTTTACTTTCTCTGTGTTCAATTCAATTTTGAAGGTATGATTTTAAGCTTAAAATTATAATTTTAGAAGTCACTGAGATGCAGTGAACTTTATGACATATATAAGTTTAAATGAAGAGATGTTAATTTATGTTTTCATTTTCTCCACCAGCAGCCGTTTTGCGGAGTGACCACAATGATCAGACGTTCCCCGACCCGTATTGAGCTGAAGCTGGAAGATTTAGGGGATTTTGATTACATTCAAAAGTTTGAGAAAAAGAAGTCACCCAACGCTGTCCCTGGAACGGTTGGCGGTATATCTGCTGCTGACGCCCAAAAATTCATTAGACAAGATAGAATAGGATTTCGACCAATTAGAACAGGTGCTGCAACGGCTGGATCTGGATCAAGTGGAACTTGGCCAGCGGCAACAAGTGGAGGCTCTGCAGTGGCAGTGGATGTGATAACTGGAGTGATGACTGCTGAAGCATCGACGTCGACACTGGAAGCCCAAGAAAGAGCGGAAACAACGGGAAGTAGTGGTACAACAGCTGGTAGTACAGGAGGAACTAATAGATCTGCAAATAACGCTTTAGATAACCCGGCGGATATGGATGTGTCTGGAGATGATGCAGATGTAGTTACACCTTCAAATATAACAGCAGAAAGTAACGCTTCGAATGCTGACATGAGTTTGGATGAATCTCTGTGATTAGTGTAAATCTTTTAAAAATTCTTTTGTGTAAATATGCATTACATGATTCTATTTGTACTATATTAAGCGTTTTCTACATAATGCAGAACGTAGACGTTTCGCGCAGTACGTGTAATTAAAAGTTTTTGTCTGAAACTTTAAAATGTATGCTTTTTTCATAAAATTGTATATTTAGCTGCATAACGTTGCATAACAGTCAACCGTCATTGGCTTGGCTTCAGTCATTTGGCTTTCTGTTTCTGAATTCCACTTTTCCAGCATAATTAGAAAATCCACTGACTTGGATGATTTTTAACCTTTTGCAAGCAATGTGAAGCATTGTTGTTCTCATTTTCTAGAATCTTGATTTGCATAAAGTTAGCTTTTCCACAAATTAATGTAAACATTACATCATTGGTTAAAAATTGAAACAACATGATACGTTGGTAGTGACGTGGAGAAGACGTTGCAAAAACAGTCATGTCACCACTCGCACTCACCACCGTCATTTTCACCTCTACTTACAGGCATATCGGTATGTTCCATTCTTGTAATGAGTGTGTGAATAGTTATCTCACTGGCTTTATTTCCACCTGCACCTTCCACATGAGTATCTTTTTCAGAATTGATTCAGTTTCATTTAGGATCATTTGGCTGGCTTCCATTCACAAAAAATCATCGTTTGTTGCAAAAGGCATGGCATGATAAGACTACCCAAAGTGGAACAATTCCGTTACGTGATTTCGTAAAGTGTCAAAGAAATTCTGGATAAAAGATAACTGTCATGATAAGCGTGTTGAAATCTGTTATCTGCGCAAATACATGTATACATTCTTACATACGCAAATATTAGAAATTCTGAAAAATATACACCATTTTTATGCTTAAATTTTGCACACAAAAATATGGCATACATAATTGTCAGACTTTTACTGTTGATTTATTTTTACGACCTCATAAACTGTTTGTTTAACAGAATCAAGACTTCTCGGACCGACTGCAGGTCGACAGAGAGAGTAATGATGGGTCGTCCAAATCCGATTCCCGGCTCCACAAACATTTAGATAACATTCCATAATGATGCTTTTTGGAGTTAATATTTTAATGTTCATTTTTTTATCTGCACTGGAGCCTGTACGCATTCAGGTGCAGTGAAAATCATTCCCACAGATCAAATATTCAATCCAAGTGCTCTTATCTTACATCGGTTAATAATAGCACTCCTTTATTTACTGTAAGTAAAGTGGCATAAACATGTCACTCTTCGTACCCTTCTCCCGTGTGACATGGCTCCACGTGGAATTATTTAGGCTACAGATAGTCATGCCAAATAGGCACGATAGCCTATCATCCGTTTTAAAACTGAAAGAAAATACTACATTTTCAGTTCTTCCAAATTTCACAGCTCGTGGTTTGTGGATTCCACATCAGAGTGAAATGAATACTGACATACATATACACACATAATGCCAATGCATTGCATTGATAAATATTCAACAGTTAAAAAAATTATGATGATGTATTATTATGTCACACAGACACAAAATCCTATTATAGCAGACAACAATGGCGTCTTTATACTTAAACCCTTTCAGTCAGCCAGACCCATTCAGACTGGACCCGAAGCTGAAGGGTTGCTTTATGCATGCTAGATGACTCATTTAGAGTTTTTAGACTGATAGCCATGCCATAATGTATGCATTTATGACATGCCTATTAATTCATAATAATCATTTTAATTTACTTTCTTAAAGGTTTTCCCATTTCCTTTGTATCCAACCCAGTTGAAGTATTTAGTTTTTTCAAATGATTTTTCATGTATATTTTGAGTGAAGACTTTCGAATTTGCTTTTCTATGATTCAGTTGATTCAGTATTTCACAGTATTGGTCTTATCAGTCTTATTAAGTGATGTACAAGTACAATGTAAATGGTATTTCTTTCTAATCTTGAATGCACAAGCCCTAAAAAGCAGTTGCAAGTTAAGTTTAATGACCTGAGTTTCTGAAGTCTATTACAGGTGAGATTGCATACATATACGTGTCTTAATTCAATCGCATTGATAACTAATGACGAAACGTAACGTAACATCTTATTCGTCATTCTTTATGGTGTCTTAGGTAAACGATCAGTAGATCGGTCGTCTTGTTTTATTTACTAAAATATAGATAAACTTTTATTTAAACAGTTATTTTATTTACGCATATAAAACTGGAAACAGTTAAATAAGCTACGTCTGCTAATTCGGCAGGTAGAATATTTATTTTGGCTGTTATAAAATGGGTGCATTTTAATGTTAAAATTATAAATCATTATTTTAAAATGTGTGATTATGATATACATGAAAGGGTAAAGGTAAAATATCATAAGCGTTTTAATGTTTGCATACAAAAGTTAGGAGAGGGGGAAATCGTAAAACTGATTTTGTTGTAGAGAATATGGGGATGTTAATATTATGCTATGAATTGTCAAGATATCCAATATTGTACAACAAACCGATTATTATTTGTTTCTTTACAAGGTACATAATAGTAGTGGTTACAGAAATGGAACGACCAAGATAAAAAAGACGATTGTGTGTATGATGACTTGATTTCATGATTCATGATGATGTATTTCCAGACAAACATTCTTATCATTCCCATCCGTTTCTTATCTCTCGTTTTTTGTTGATTTTTTTAGTATTGGTTACACAATGATGATGTTGATGAGTCGGTTTTCGTCTTGTGTACTTATGGCTTATGGTAAGGTTGAGCCTATAAATCCGACTTGAAAATCATTTTTTCTCGTCAAATCAACAGAACAACTGGTTGTGTCATTTCATCAAGGGTTGTTCAGCAGTTTTCCACTCTTCATTTTCATTTTGGTGTGTGTTGATTCAAGTTTCTATCAGATCAGTAATGAGAAATTCGTGTAATTTTTTTACATTTATTGGTTCATCCCCTTTTCTTGTTGTCGAGTGGTGCAAATGCATCTCCGCAGTTTATTGTAGTTCAGGTATAACGGTCGGAGTGCTCACATCACTTTGATGTGTATTTCTGCAATAATATTATTTCTTCAACAGGGATGTGGAGGCTGCTGGTTCCAGACAAGCCAGTAAACATGTTCCAGTTTTTTTCAGGATTTCTTTTTTATTAAGAAACTTTTTCCTATACTGCATTTCAAGTGTACTTGAGGGTCATATTTAGCTTGGGATGGTGGAACTGGTGGAAGTGCTAAAACTTAGGAAAATACTTCAGATTTTGCAAGGGCATTGAGTTGGAATTGCAGATCTAGGCATGATTTGTTTTTAAAATGTTATGCCAGATCTAACTCTTCCAGCTCATTGCTCTTTGCATATTTCATCCCCAATCGTGTAGACCATGAAAATGAATACTTGGTGTATATACTGGTGACGTGACGGAAGGAAGAACGGTTGCTCAATCCACTGTTGCCAAATATTTCTCAGACACAGGATTCAGCCAAAAAGGAAACGGATGCGAAATATTGAGCCAAGCCCCGGAAATCCCATACAAGGATGCTATAAAGCTATATGAGTGGTTTCATGGACTAAGTGGAGAAGTGGTCTTGTCACTTTGATTTAAAGTGAGATTCAACTTCTCCAACTTATTTCAGCCACTATAATCAACAAGCTGATCACACCTCCTTCTTTTATTCACCAGTCATTTTTTTCGAAAGTCGAGAAATGGTTTACCAAAGGAGTCAGGAAGTTGCACGATTTTATGATTTTCATTTACTTTTTACTATTGACTAATTCATGTAGATCTTTTGGGTTTAATATCTTACAATAAAATCTCTTGAATTTGTTTTCTTATAATTCGTCGACAGGTATATTTAAAAATTTATTTAATTACGATCGTGACTTAATTAATGTTGCGGATTCCAATCTGATATGGCATTTTAATTCCGAATATCAAGTCGCCCCATTTTCGTTCATTTTGCATCCTTTCATGTTCTCGTCGTGACATTTTGCAAGGTAGTGTTGCACGGGGCATTGTGAAGCATCCTATGATTTAACTAAGATTTCTGATATTTAACTTTTGGTGCGATTTTGATTCATATCATAAATAGTTTTTTGATGTCACATTTTTCATAAGTAATGCAACATAATTTACATCAAAATCCATAAAAAACATCAAGATTTTTGCCATTTTGAAAAAGCACACTGGTACATGATCACATTTTATACAGAAATTTAGCTTTGGTTCACACATCAAAACTTTTTTTGCAGTAAATTAATATAACCTTGTTCCTAATTTACTTTAATTGACGACTGGAACGCTAAATTTTATTGAATCTTTTGCAACAGCTATGATTTTTTATTTTCGTTATAAAACTACAATAGCCCACACTTGACATTAGACCAGTGGACGACTTAGCAGTGCACATCAACAATCTGTCATGTATCTAAATAACTAACTTTCTATTCAAAATACAAGCCTTCGATCTTCTGTCTTTGAAACCCCTTGTCAGTGTTTATCGAAAAATTAATGCACAGTATCACTTCGCCCCATATTTTTAGACAACTGACAAGGTAAAAAATATATCAACGCCTACGGGAAGGTCACCTACATTCCACAGTATTATTTACTGCAACATACTTTTTAATATTTATTTATAAGGAATTAATTATCATATAATACATACAAACAACCTGTTAGCAATATTTCCAAAGGGGTAAGTTTTTTGTCTCTAGCTTGAACGTGTGACTCAAAGCTCCATCGTTTTCGCCTGGTTTTCTATAAGTCGAATATCAAAAGAAGCATGTGATGTGATATCATGGTTTAGATATATTGGTTATGCTGGAAAACAGATGATCTTCTCAGGCAAACAATAGTTTCCATCTCTTTGACTCTGAAAACGCTTGCGATATTAAACAGCGTTCATTTCATCTGTATCTGTAATCTGAACACTTAATGCATTAAAAAAGTATAAAGCCAAATTAAAATGTATACGTTAATGTGTTCAAATGTGACAGCTTCGATGAGCATCAGTCGTGTATTTTTGGTAAGAAAATTAGAAAATGCATAGTAAAACACCTAAAGTAAAAATATGAAGACGGAATGATTTTCAGCATGATAGATTGACTTTTGTTTTCTATTTCAGACAAAGAAACAGATTATTGCATTTCCAAAACTATTTGGTGCTACGTCTCAATCCAAAATGCTGCATGATAAGGCATTCATAAATGGAGAATGGGTTGGTGCAAAATCAGGGAAAACTTTTGAGGGTCTGTTATACGACTACGACTTTTTACCAGGCTAAATACATAACATCGGTTAATATGTAATTTGGGAAACATTTTTTTGACAGTTGTAAACCCTGCAACGCATGAGGTCATTGCAAACGTTCCAGATATGAATCAGGATGATACAGAAGTTGCAATTCAAGCAGCTCGTAGAGCATTTGATAGCTGGAAAAACACAACAGGAAAAGTAAGATTATATTTATGAGATTCGTGTTCAGAGAAAGGACGAATTTGCATCAAAGTGCTAAAAAGAGACATGCATAATTATGTATATGTGTATAATTTTTTGTTGACCAGGAACGTGCCAAGCTTATGAGAAAATGGTACGATTTGGCGATTTCCAAGCAAACGGATATGGCTAGAGTAATAACCTTAGAAAATGGTAAGCCCCTTAAGGAATCAATTGGGGAGATCATTTATAGCACAGACTACTTGGAACTGTATTCCGAGGAAGCCAGACGAATTCATGTTAGTATTTTAAACTTGTTAAACATTCATCATTTATATTTACCAACTGCAAATTGTAATGAAAAATGGGCTTGTCAATAGGGCGAGGTCTTATCAAGTCCAATCCCATCGAAGTCCATGCTTTTAGTGAGAGAGCCCATTGGAGTTGTTGGGATGCTTACCCCGGTACTGAATTCAGATTTTTTCAGAAAATTTCGTATTTTCTTAAGATTGACAATGAAGGTTTAATTTTATTTTCTAGTGGAATTTCCCAACTGCCATGATTGCAAGAAAAGCTGCTGCAGCAATAGCAAGTGGATGCACTTGTGTAATTAAGCCTGCGGAAGATACGCCATTGTCAGCTTTGCTTCTTGCAGATGTTGCAAATGAAGCTGGAATTCCTCCTGGTGTTATCAACGTTGTTACATCAAGTCGAGAAAATACTCCAGGTGTAGGAGAAAAACTATGTACAAGCGAACAAGTCGCAGGGATATCATTTACAGGTATCATTTCTATTCTATTTTAGTTCATGATGATGCGCAAACATGGACGCTGAGATAATTAAGTTTTTGTGTTTAATTTTGATCAGGGTCAACTGCTGTTGGGAAAATTTTGTACAAGCAAAGTTCAGCAACAATTAAACGACTTGGGTTGGAGCTGGGAGGTAATGCACCATTCATTGTATTCGAGTCTGCTGACTTGGACAAAGCGGTGGCAGGTGTAATGGCATCAAAATTTAGAAATGAGGGTCAAGTAAGTACTTGGGGGGCATTCCATCTTAAATTGATACCGTTAAATGTACAAATATAATTTTTATATGTATTTTTTAGACATGTGTCAGTACAAACAGAATTCTGGTTCAAGACAAAGTGCATGACAAGTTTTTGGAGAAATTGAAATCTGCAATGTCAGGACTAGTTGTTGGGGATGGAATGCATCCTGATACAAGTCAAGGACCACTTATTAACAAAAACCAATTTTTGAAGGTAAGCATCGTCTAGTCTTATATTGCTAATAATAATTTTTGCAAATTGATATGCTTATAAATAAATAAAAATAAATCAGCCATGAGCCAAAAATGATATCAATTCGTTTATACGTTTTCTTAGGTATCTGGACTAGTACAAGATGCAATTTCTAAAGGTGCCAAGAAAATTATGGGAGGTGAACCACATCAGCTTGGAGGAACATACTATGAACCCACTTTGCTGACTGACATTAACCCGTCGATGATGTGCTACAGAGAAGAAATTTTTGGACCAGTGGCAATGACAATAAAGTATGATTTGAATTTAAGTACCAGAACCACAGCAAAATGGTACTTAATAGTGGTCCGAATCAAACTAATTTGATATCGTTGCTTATTATCTAGATTTTCAACAGAGGAAGAAGCCCTCCAAATCGCAAACGACACGAGAAGCGGTTTAGCATCCTACTTTTTCAGCAATGATCTGTCTCAGATTCGAAGAGTTTCTAGAAAATTGGAATATGGAATGGTATGTAATTTACTCAATTACCATGTAGCACAAAATCATTTAAATACTCATTCAATTAAAGTAAGAAACAAATTCATGTGTTTTTTATAAGGTGGGAATAAATGAAGGCATCATATCTGCTGCGGAAGCAGCATTCGGTGGAGTAAAGGAATCTGGTTTTGGCCGGGAAGGATCCAAACATGGAATTGATGACTACACACATTTAAAATACCTCTGCTTTGGTAATCTAGAATAAAAATTGTGCTGTTCTAAAAAGTTTTATGGCAGACTCTCGTGATCCATTTTGGCCATTCCATTACTTCATACAAATAACTGAAATCACGATGAAAAGTTTCTTCCTAACAAAATAGTAAACATTTTACAGTCTTCCAATATCAGTCTTCCATTTATGATATACTACTAAAATACTAAACCAGTATAATGGTAGCTTTAAGCATAGCTTCAAGTGGTACAAACACAGTGTATGCAATTAAAACAGTTCGAGATTGATGTATTTTTTGTTTTATTTCGTTTATCCGTTGCAATAAAAATATATTAAACATTTATAATTTTAATAAAATATTATATGACATGACTAAATGATTCAGAGCTGAGTAGATTTATAAAGTGAACTGATTTTTGCACCTCGTACTTAGGCCTTGTTCTTCTTAACTTCATCACAGGACTCTGTAATATCATATTGAGAAGTTGAACTGTAAGTAATGACTAAAGACGTTTGTTTCAAAGTAATTATATTTCGCGTATAGCACAAAAAATCATACCACCAAATCCAGAAATCTCTCCGTTTTTATCAAGCTCCTCTTTTGCATAGTCCAAAAACGGCTGGAAATAGTTTTTAAGTGAGCCGATCGACATTTTTGCTGTTCCAGCTATAGTTTGCAAAGCAATTGGCCATGGCTTGGAAAATCCGAGTTTCAGCATGTCCCTTTTGATTAAAAATAGTACACTTTTACTAAAAAGAAACTTTCAATTTAAGTTTTCAAAAAGAAATACTTGAACTAAACTTACGATAAAAGTTTTCCAGCTTTTTTACTTCCAGCGAAATCACACTGATATAATGGTCTTGAATTATTGTGAGTTGGGTCAAACTGACCAGCTGCAATGCACATTGCCTCATAAAACTGGAACTGAATCACATAACTGATAAAGTAACGCAAATATTCGATATTGGAAGGAATATGAAATTTCGCTGCAGGATCAAACAAAGTTGAACTGGTACTCCGGTCCGGTCGTTCTGACCCAGGAATAACTCCTTGAATTTTCTTTCTGATTTCCCACCATCTTTGGTTATACTGATCTGGAGTAAGCTTCCCTTCAAACACTTCCCATCGCCAACTATCCATTGAAAGGGCGAATGGAATAAATGAAAACTAATGTTTTAGAAGAAAAGTAAAAAAAACCAAAACGATTACTGATCTGTACACTATAATGTCTAATTTAAAAGATTTTTTTGCAGGAAATTTTAAGACATACAATGTCCAGTGCCTTGGAATACAAATAGTTCAAATCAGTTTCCGTTGCCTTCACCGTTTTTACTGGAGCATCATCCTTACAAATAGCTGGGTCCTGTTTGAGGTTCAATCCTAAGACGCATTGCAAATGTTTTGGTGTAACTACTGATAAGGCAAGGGCATCGCCAAGTGCCTAAAATAACAACGATTATAAAATCATGTCTTGGAATTGCACTATTTCTCATAATTTTGTAAGCTATTTTGTATTACTACCTCGTGGAATCCATTATTTGCTCCATTTCGAAATATAAAAGGTTGATCAACGTATTGCTGGTAGTAAGCTTAAAAATAATATAAAAATATGAATTAATTATCAGTTATTTTCAGTAATTTTTACAAATAAAAAAATAAATACAAACTTACCAACGTGCCCCATTTCGTGATGTGCTACGATTAAATGTGGGATATTGACTTTTGTACACTGTATTATTCTACAAAAACATTTCCGTTTAGGTTCCTTCCAGCAAACCACTTACATAATTCAAAAGCTAACTAGTTGTACCTAAAATCTGTGTTGTTACCGCCCCAGCAAAAATCTTCAGCGAACGCGTGACACATAACTTCCCGACCATCAGTAGGTCGCTCCAACATACTTTTCTCCCAAAAAGTTTTAGTCATTGGAGGAAGGCCAAGTTGAGTGAAGAAGCTGTCAGCTTCTTGAAATATCTTTAGTGGAGTATATCCCTAGTTAAGAAGAAGCATGAGGTGCATGGTCAAATTAAGTGAAAATATATAATTATGTGAAGAATCAGGAAATCCGTTCTTTGTGAGCATATTCATGAAAATAAAAATATTCCACCTTTGCCACCATTGCTTCCGTTGCATCAATCGATGGAGTATCTGGAAATGGTCGGAAAATATCGAACTTGGGCCAACGCTTAAAAATAAAAATATTTAGACTAAATTCAAGTTTACTAAATCAACAAAGTTTTCCTCAAGCTATGTTTTGAAGTTTTAAAAGATGCATACCTGGCCCCACATATTTCCAGTTAGATACACAGGGATATAGCCGCACTTATCTATTAGCTTTTCATAAACTGGATTTTTCCTCAGTTTCATACGCACATATGCATGTAAAAGTTCATACATTGGCTTAATTTCATTAAAAATATCACGTATTTGATGTTTAAAATTTTCAGTGGTCCAAAATCCAGAGTCATCATCATATTCCACCATCCACATTTCACTCATGTCTTTGAATCCTAATTAGAGCAATCAAAGGAATAATACTAGGAGGTGTACCATGATGTGGAATACTAATGTTTGGTATATATTTTCAAACTAATAAAAATTTTACCATTCGCCTTCGCCATTTCAGTCTGGTATTTAACAAACTGTTCATATTTACTTGGAGGCACTTTTGTACTCATTTTATCATGCCAAGCTGTCCAGTAATGGGCCAATTCTGCGGGATCATTACTGCTGGAAAATATTTCTTCAATCTGGTCCAAGCGAATGGTGCAGTCGGTAGCATCATTATATTTACAGACTGTTGCGGTATTATAATCCCGTTCCATTTCGCCTTGAATTTTTGCCATCTAGATATTAAAACATTTAAAAGTTCAGAACAAAATCGTAGAAAAGCTGTTAATTTACAATTTTGGAGACCTTACATTAGATACACTTGCAGGATCCATAGGGCCGGGTCCTTTGATAGATAAGAACAGAAACTGGCGTTTTATGTCCTTGTCTTTAAATTCACGCCACTTGGGAAACTTTTTTAAAATTTCTAGCTGGATTTGTGCTTGAAATTTCAAATAATCATCCTCTGCCTTTCCCTGAAATGCGCAAATTTTAATGCATAAAAAACCAGTAGATAATGTGCTCTGGAAATGCTTTGTATTTGATGATTTGATTGTTGGCTTACAGAAGCTTCCTTCGTTTTATCATTGATATTTGTTCGGAATTCGTAAACAGCAGTGACTTGCTTATTGCAAGCCTCTGCATAACGACTTTCAAGTTCATTAAGGTACTTACGAGCCTCTTCCTCTGTTCCTTGACATGATCCACTGGAAACTAGAAAAAGGCTTACCAAAAGTTGAATACACCTCATTTCAAAGCACTTTTAAATCAAATTGACACAAAAACGATCAAAACTTTTGTGTTGCAGTTGTTGTCATTGACCTTATTATTTCTCGTATTGTGTTGCGTGAAAGTTGAGGCATTGTTTTATTTTTGTGTGCCTAATTGGGACACGCAATTTATCAGTGGTCATTATAAAAATGACTCATCAAATTTTATGATATTGATTGGATAAAATTGAATAAACTCATTTAATTCAATAATCATACTTTTGCAATGGTAAAAGAATCTGTCATGTTTAATTGTGCTCTAAATGATTATGATAAAGAGTTGATGCTTGACGTAAACGAAAAAGGTAATGTAAGGTAATTATGATACTATTGTTGGTTTCATTGTAAGTCGATATACCCGTTATCCACAGAACACAGTTTTATGCATTTTTATGCCTATGTTTAGGCATAAAAATGCATAAAACTGTGTTCTGTGCCCGTTATCCAACACGATTTGTGATCGAATCATCTTATGAATGTGTATTGCAAGAACAAAGACTTGGATGGATCAGTACAAAGTGTTCAATAGTCAGTCAATTCATGGTAATTAATTTGATTAAAACGAGATTTATCTCATATTTTATTTCGTTAAAAAATGCATTCGAAAAAAGAGTATTACTTAAAGCGGATCTACATATATTTTACAATCATACAATTTAAATTGTCAAACTTTTAAAAATATTTTCATTAACGAGTTCAGTTAAAGATATTGATTTTTTGAAAGTTGAGATCAGAATTCAGTTTTGGTTATCCTTTCTGAACCATTTTCTCAAACGCGTCCTTCGACCAACCAATGGGATAATTCATTTTTGCACGGTAGTCCTTCAAATATTTGACAAGGGGAGCAAAGTACTCTTGAATGGCGGAAGCATCCATTTTATCAGTTCCAATGGACTCCTTGAGGATTTCACCCCAGTGTTTGGAATGTCCAGCTTCCAGAAGTTTTCTATATAGATTTATAATATAACACAAATGCTGTTTATCTAGTCGACACTGAATTAAAGTTTCGCTAAAATAAAGATAAAAGTGAAATTAATTAATTGGTTTGATTTACTTTAATTGCTCTCCAGCTGCCTTGTTTTGGTAAAAGTCACACTCATGCAATGGACGAGCTGGGTATTCTCCTGCAGTTTTGCAAAGTCCACGATAGATTTGGAATTGTAGAATATGACTGACAAAATACCGAATGTATGGAGTGTCACCTGGAACATGATATTTTGATCCTGCATCGAAGTCTTCTTCGGTTCTCACCACAGGTGGAATAATACCTTGATATTCACTCCTATTTTAAAAGTACATGTTTAATGTTAAGTCTAAAACAGCTAATGATACTATGAGTTATGTGAAATGAGAGAGTTAAATGCTTAGTTAGTATACCTCATTTTTACCCATTCATACGTCAAATTACTACGTGGAATTGTTCCATCGTACATTTTCCATCTGTACGAATCAATCAGGTAGCCAAATGGAAGGAATGCAATCTAAAATTAAACGGTAAATTGTATTTCAATTTGCTAATTTGCTGCTTAAACTAGAAATTTGTACCTTTAACTACGCGTACCTTTTTTAACGCAACTTGCAATAAATAATTTATGGTAGATTCTTCTGAGATGTTATCTTGATTGCTTGTGAGCCCTATTTTTGCCATATGACTAGGTGTGCTTACGGATAGAGCCATCACATCTCCGATAGCTTCGTGAAACCCTAAATAAGCAATTGTTTTATTTTAAATCTAACCAGATCAATACTGGTTTGAAGTTACTTTTTGTAAATTAAATAGCTACCTGGATTAGCACCTGTCCTAAATGTAACAGGTAAATGCTTGTAGTTCAAATAATACTGAATGTGGCCAAGTTCATGATGGATTGTAATGAAGTCTTCTTGGTCAACCTTTGTACACATTTTAATTCTGAAGTCATTTTTGTTGGCAAAATCCCATGCACTATTTTTGGAATTATCAAAAATTACATTCAGTTAATCTGCCTGTGCATTAATTATTATTTAACATCCTACATGAACGTTTCGCAATAAGTATAACAGAATAATTTCACATAAAAATATAATTACCTGGCATGACAAACAACTTCTCGGTTCTTCGGCCGAACAAGTTGTGCTTTGGGGCCAAATGACACACTCATATCGGAGAGTCCTAAACTTACGAAGAATTCGTTGGCTACCTCAAACATTTTGGTAACTCCTTCGAGATCTGGGGTGTACCTCTGTAAATAATGTATTAAAATGTAGATTATACCTATAGAAAAGGTCATATAAATTTGAAAACGTATACTGTTGATCAAAGGTATCTAAATCACCTCCTTCAATGCTTCAGTAATATCAAACTTTGACGCATTTGGGAATGGGGCCACGATGTCATTTAGATTGTCCCAACTCTGGCTCCACATGTTGCCTACAAACCCAATCATGGAATTAGAATATTCATGATGGTGATCTTACGCATGAGAAATTCTATAGCTGATAATGGATGTCTTACCAAATAATTGTGCTGGAACTGGATCATTTTCTCCGATTTGAGGATACTGCTGCCTAAGCTTGTAACGAACGTAAGCATGAAGTTCCTCATAGACAGGTTTCACCTGCTGCCAAAGAGCCTCACAGTCTGCCTGGAAGGTTGGGGATTCATATCTACGCCACCACATTTCCTTCAAATTGGCAAAACCTGCAAAAGAACCATATTTTAAATTTAAAGACTGTCCCCGAAAAAATTAAAATCAAAAACTATTAACATGTGATTACCGTTCAGTTTTGCAGCTTCATTTCCCAAGTCAACATATTCGTTATACAAAGGCCGCAGCTTCCTTCCAGTGGCATTTCGCCATGCTGTCCATGCGTAAGCAAGTTCATCATAATTTCTGCTTTCAGAGATGATTTTTTCGATTCCTACAATAACATATTAAAAATTCAATTTTGCCCATGCCTGCCTCAATCATTCAGTTATCAATAAAATAAACAAAAAATATATCCTCAATACCTGGATTTAAATCTAAGCCCTCCTTCTCCAAATCGCAATTTCGCTTTTCATAAGGACAGATTTTTCCGACTCCATATATTTCAGTCATTTCTGATGCGATTTTGTTATACTAAATTAGTAAAAATTACGAATTGTATACAAGCCGGACCAATAAAATACCACATCTAAACCTGAAAATCAAAGATATAAATTGAAACATAAAAATACCTTTTTTAACTTGTCATCAGGAAGAGCCGCTGATCCAATAACGTTTAAAATATTAAGCTGTCTTTTGACTAAGGGATCTTTGATTGACTCCACGTCAAAATGTCTAATGTATTGCTTCCATTGCTTCTTATCAAAGTTGGCGACAACAATATTCAGCTCCTCAGCATAATCCCTGGCTGTAGTGTTTTTCAAATTGGTAACATACTTCCATTCCGCATTGGCCGACTGTGTAGCCAAAGAGGACGCTTGCCTTTCGTAAATATTGTTTATGTATTTCTTTGCAACGTCCTCACAGGAATCTTAAGAAGGGAAATCAAAAAAAAATAGTTTCACCAATAATGAAGACAATTTAAAACAAATACTCTGTGCAAACGAACCTCCGAATCCAGGAACTTCTCCATTTTCATCAAGTTCGTTTGCCATGTAATCCAAGAGAGGTTGAAGATAATTTTTCAATGACGATATTGACATGGTTTTACTTCCAGTAATAGCTTCCAACGCTGCTGGCCACCCCTTAGAAAAGCCAAGCTTCATCATGTCACTAAAATCAAAACATTTTTTCAAAATCAAGAATTGAAGTATAGAAAGCTTCAACGCCGTTGCAACACTGTATGCAAGTGACCACGCAAAATTCTCGTATTACCCCAAAACCTTTCCAGCAGCCTTGCTTCCAGCAAAATCGCACTGGTAAAGTGGTTTAGTCGTGTTACTTGTTGGATCGTATTGACCAGCAGCAATGCACATGGACTCATAAAACTGGAACTGAAGAATATGACTGATGAAATAACGAAGATATTCTACATTTGACACAATATGATACTTTGCTGCAGGATCAAACAAATTGGGGGATGAACGGTTGTTGGCAGGCGAAATTCCTTGGTTGTTCTGTCTCAGCTCCCACCAACGCTGATTATATTGTTCTGGAGAAATAGTACCCTCAAAGGCTTCCCATCTCCAGCTATCCATTGAAATTGCGAATGGAAAGAATACCAGCTACAGTTCGCGAAACAAAAGCAAACATTGTAACATCTTTGCGAACTGAGAACAGACGTTTACAAAGAGAATGAATATAAGTCATGCGCATCAGTATTCAGTATTTTATTTCGTACCTTTTCCAGTGCCGTATTGAACAAATAATTGATATCAGTTTCAGTGACTTCACCAGGTGCGTGCAGCGTAGGTTTTTCGTCACAAAGTGATGCATTCAATTTAAGATCCAAGCCTAGAGCGCACTGCAAGTGCTTGGGAGTAACGACAGCTAATGCAAGGGCGTCACCAATAGCCTATTTCAGTTAGTATAAAGATTTCATGAGTTATCTTAGTTATCTGTCACATCACTCAGTGTCGGAGGATTGGCGGCGGTATGCATCTACATGATCAGAAAATTGTCTTACTTCATGAAATCCAGGATTGGCGCCATCACGAAACACATAATTGAGATTAGTGTATTGATGAAAATACTCTAAAATACAAATGAATGTTTTAATTTGTGATTATGCTTAATCATGAACTCAACCAAACACTATCGATATGATTGACTACCTATGTGACCCATTTCGTGATGAACTGTGATCAGTTGGTCCATATTCACTTTAGTACACTGCTTGATTCTGAAAAAGGTGTTATGCATTTGTGTTCTATAATCTGAATCTGAATTAAAAACCAAAGTTTGTCTCTGAATTTTTTTATACCTGAAGTCTGTGCTGTCCTTTCCAAGGCAGAAGTCTTCTGCTGATGCATGACATACAACTTCACGCCCGTCGTTGGGTCGCTCTAACATACTTTTCTCCCAGAAAGAATCGGTCATGGGATAGAGACCAAGATCAGTAAAGAATTTATCTGACTCTTGGAACATTTTCAAGACAGTGTAATTCTGTAGTAAAATTATTCAAAGCATGAACATAAACAATTATAGTAAGATGGCTAATGCATAAAAATGTATAAAAACCGTACTGCTGCAATCATGGCGTCAGTGGCATCTAAAGAAGGTGCCTCTGGATATGGTTTTGTAAGATCACCTAATTTCATCCAGCTCTAAAATAATACATCAAGTATAAATTACTTCTTATTTAATTTGAAAGCTATCACATTCAGCGTTTTGAACTACGTATACCTGAGCCCACATATTTCCTGTCAAGTAAGCAGGAATGTATCCACATTTTTCAATGACACCTTTGTACTGTGGCATTCTACGAAGTTTCATGCGAACGTATGCATGCAGTGTTTCATACATTGGACGGATGTCTTCCCAAATGTCCAGCATTTGTTGTTTAAACTTAGCTGTGGTCCAGTCTGGAGTTCCATCGTTGTAGGATACCATCCACATTTCACTCATGTCCTTGAAGCCTAAGTAATGGAGTGACCGTTAAATATTGAATCAAGAATATTAGGATGCACATAAATAAATGGTACTGCACTTTTATCAAATAAACTTACCGTTAGCCTGAGCCATCTCTGATTGGTACTGAAGGAATCTTTGGTATTTTTGCGGGGAAACCTTTTCACCCATTTTATCATGCCTGTAAATATTTTATATGAATGCATTCTTCATTGAATTCAAAATGCATGCACTTCTTTTCATTCTTTTATGTAATTTTTAAATTACCAAGCTGTCCAGTAGTGTGCCAATTCTTGAGGATCCTGACTGGTGGTAAGTATGTGCTCAATTTCTGTATTTAAGAATAATTGAAAAATAAATAATATGATGTACCGTTTTCAGCTATGACTAAGTTTTTACTTTAATTGCTTTGAATGATTACCTGGATCTAATCTAAACGTGCAATTATTAGGATCTTGATAGCCACATACTCCAACCGTAGCATAGTCGGATTCCATTTCTCCTTGTAGCTTGGTCATCTATGAAATATTTTATTAACAAATTTTCTGGTAGAGTATCACTCAAGAAATTCTCTTTATAGGAGAAAAGAATAACAAAGCAATATTCAAGTATCTCACATTGGCCACATCTCCAGGATTCATGGTAGCTGGCCCACGAATAGCCAGGTATTGAAATTGCCGTTTGATTGATTCATCCTTAAACTCATTCCAATTGGGAAACTTTTCCAGAATTTCTTTCTGAATTTGAGCTTGGAAGTTCAAGTACTCTGTGTCAGCGTCCGTCTGCAAAAAGCGAAACAATGTTATAGTTTGCAGTGTTCTTTTGTTCAATCCATACAGTATTTATTGTATCAATTTGCAGTACGTACAGAAGCCTGTCCAGTTGCATCAGTAACATTAGTTATGTAATTCCAACGTATAGTGATTTGTTTGTGACATGCTGCTGAGTATCTTCCTTCCAGTTCATGAAGGTAAAGGAGAGCTTCTGCTTCCGTTCCAAGACCATGACTTTGCGCTTGAATTAAAGCCGCAGGCTTTCCAGGAGTTGCACTTGCAAGAGCAAATGCGTGGCTGATAAGAGTAAAAATGAGAAGGGATTTGTCCCTTCTTCTGCTCAATGCAAAAATCATAATGTTTTCACGAAAACTCACAATACTATTTTTTCACTTCTTCTCTCTGAGATTTCTCAAAGACAACTGACACCAAGTTCTTCGACTTCATGAACTTATGGAAAAGTTTTAAACAAGTTGCTAGTTTTCTTTTCAGAAGATACACTCTTGATTGCATAGACCACCGTTACGAAAACAAGATTGCTGTGTGTGCATTGAACATTAAAACTTACTCTTTTACCTTTACGTATCATCTAGTTATATCACAATCAAATATCACATCACGATTGCTTAAAAGATAAGTACTTTTGTTTCACTACTAAATAAGTCACGCAATGACTAGCTATGAGTTATAATTGACTAGTTTGAGAAATACTCACAATAAATTCTCCAGTAATACATAAGACTGCGATATAGTGAAAAACAAACACTTTTACCGCTATGTTGTATGTTTATATTTAAAGTTGAACCGAGGAAAGAAGGACAAGCACAGGTCAACAAACGCTAATGTGTCTATTATTCTATTGATTGTCAAAACAATCATCAAATGAATGACATATCAATTACCTGACACTAAACACTGCTGATAAGAGAGAACCGTATCTTGAGCTGAATTTCTCGTTTAACCAGTTCCTGTGGTCATCTTTATTTAGGGAGTCCAGAGACACAAGCCGGTTGCAGTCCCAGCGGGTATAGATCCCTCCTTACTTTTTCGCCAATTGGATGCGATGCGACTACTTTACAGAGCAACAATGTCAGTTTTAAGTTTTAAAACGGTTTTGTTGAAATAAACATGATGACGAGGTAACAAATCACAATGAGACTACAATTTATTTTTACGATGATGTGAATCCGACAGCAACTATTTGTCTGCATGTCACAGTCACAGTATTAGTTCATTTGTATGCTAAACAGTAATGCATGTCATGCAAATGCAGTTCCTTATGGTTTTTTACGGGACGCTTTTCTATTTGTCCTTCATTGTTGGATTGTTGGACAATGCTCGCTCGTGCACTTGTAATTTGTACTTTTGCCCTTGCGTCCATATAAATGATTAAACAGTCATGCAAATTATAAAACTCTAAAAACCAAAAGAAGCGTTCGTGTAAAGATGTCTTTAATTTGAGCGAGCATGTAAAAAATGTACTTTGAATTTAAGCGATATATTAATATAACAAAGACCGACAGAGGCTTAAGTTGGATTTCTATTTTTGAAGGACAAGACGAATAAATAGTCAGTCAACGTTTGTATGGTTGGGTGCGTCGTATTGTTAATGTTAGTAAATGGGAATAATAGCCTTCAACAAATAAACGTCGAAACCACTGTAATCTCTTCTATATTACATAGTCTTTGTATTGACTCTAGGTGTTCATCTTCATTTTAATATCTTCCTGACTATGAAAATGAATAATTCACAAGATCGCCCGTCATAGTTCGGTTGTTCGGCTGCTGGTTTAATGATTACACAACAAAAGCCAAGACTGTAACATTAGTAATACTGGACCTCCGTTTTTGACGTGCAAAAGGAGATCGGAGTTGTCTTGAACATTATTGCATAAGATATATATTTAAAGTTCAAACACGTAAGTTTTAAGAACTAAAAAAGAATGTACAGGAAAACCAAACGAAACCAACTTAAAAATCTGACATAACAGAATATTCCTTTTTAAATGCATATAAGTTCTTCTTCTGGTTATAATAAAAACTTTGATTTTTTTGTGAAAATAGATATCTTGCTGCAGTTTTTAAAATGAAATACATTTGCATTGTCTAGCTGCACTGCCGCGTTAAATTCTAAATGATATTAATTTAAAATCTGTAAAAAAAATTCTCCCTGCAATTTTTTCGGGTGAAATCATTTTGTTTGAAAATTAGAAACGTAGTTTTTGCACGTAATCCGGAATACACTTTATGAAGTTACACATTTTCATTCTTGGTGGCAAAACCTGATAAGCATTTTATAAAATTACAAGCCAAAGATCAGCATACAGTTTTTTGAAAGCCAATGATCTACCGAAAACTGAACCAATTCAGTACCAAAGTACCAACCAAACAAACGCAACGATCTTAATCTTGGTCTAGATTTCTTTAAGAGATATGCATTGTTCTGGTCAAGAATATGACTATCTCAACTGCATAATACTAAAATAGAATGAACTTTTCCATCCAAACATATCTTTACAAATAACATCAAGAAAGACAACGTACGATAAATTACTTTTAGTTACGATCACAAAGAAGTCAAAGAATCACATATAGATACCGTTACGCATATCCAGATTGAGTGAGATATTTTATTTGCTGTGAAAGTGGCTCTTGGACGACAACAATATACCAGTTTTTCTTGATACTAATTTAGTAGTTACCTTTATATTATGCCCATACGTGTCCAGCCCGGTATTTGGCTCTCCATGTGATGCTTCTTATTTTGTTCGAAGTCCTTCAAACACCCGAAATAAAAAACGAGATCAAAGATGTAAAGAGAGAATATAATCGAAAGAAAGAAGTAGGAAATTTTTTAATCGATTATGCTTTAAATAATGTAACTCAAACTGTCAGACTTATCTGAAGAAAAAACTAGACGTGTAGTTTCATTTTTATTTTATAGTTTTAATGAATTTTATTTTGTGTAAAAACTACAATAAAAATATAACACCTTCCCATACCATACCCAGCTTATTAAAGTGTTCACTTTGCCTTCTTCAAATTATGCTACGTTAACAAATTTATTACAAAAAGAACAATATTTAAACATACATGACATGACTTTATTATACTCTGCAGGTATTACACATGCATAAATTCATTTTCTTTTAAATGTGCACAAATTAATGTGTACATACTGTGTAGATAAATTTTTCCAGTAAATGCACAATAAAAAAGGATTCGGTTGAACATGTTTGACAGACGAGTTAATATTTAATGTAGTATTTTTACAATGTCCATTCTTAATTTTCCAGACATTATTTGTTTGAGTCAGGTGTTTTATTTACCACTACACTAACAATAAAACATAAAATCTATTAAATAGATAGATAGATTCTATTTGTTTTAAGCCCAGGTGGTTAGTTAGGTACATCTTTCGTTAGTTGCCGATTAAGTATATTTTCTGCTATATAAACTACATGATCTCGGAGAGCCATTTTGCTTGCTCTTTTCAATGGACATTTCAATTTTCTGCATGATAAAACATGTTAGCCTGAAACAATGAACGAACTTGAACTTGCAAGAATTCCGCATGTCTACCAATTTCCTTATTTCTGGGATTACAATTAAAATCATGTAAAGTTATTCATGCGTACAGTAAATAAAAACATACCTACATACTATTAATTCCTTTACTTATCTTATCATTTTTAGCTGAGAATCGTCTGAAACACAACACAGAGATTTGCAAATTCATATAACATATTAGGAATCCATTGAGTGATCGTATACACAATTGATAAGTCAGTCGATTTAAGTTGTCAAACAGAACGTTTGGTCTGGAAACGGATAAGAAACCTATGTTTTATCCTCTTGCTCGGCTATTTTCCTGCAGCTCCATCCGGTTGCCGATGGGTGCAATTCGCCTTTGGGCAGCTTGCAGTCGTTGCTCCATCCTTAAAACAATTTCTTCTTGTTGCGCCTGATAGTGACAAAGCTTGTCATAAATATCTTGCAGTTGAAGGATAGCTGCATCAATTGCGCGTATTTCTCGTCGTGTGAAATCACAGCGGCGTTCGAGATCATGAATCACTTTCAGCGTTTCGCCGGTTACCTTTGCGTCAGCACCAAGTGGTACAGGTACAGCCGAGTCAAGAGATAAGCAGGAATGGTGGTTGTCGTCCAGTTTCAATCTTGATTCCCTGTTAGGTGACATTTTCTGCAAAATCTGCTGGTGTTCGAAAATAAAGGTAATACTGGTACTAGATACTTCGTTAGTGCTCCCTGCTAATTGAGATCTTCACGCTAAATTTACTGGGACTTGTGCAGTCGAATTAAATTCCCTGTTAATATAGAAAACAGAAAGAAAACATTTTTTATATTTCAGCACAATTGTATTTCATAGATTACATTTTTAGTATACCAATATCATAATTCATAATTATGACTGATTAACATGCATTTCCTGATAGCGATTAAAAAATTCTTGGAATGATGACCTACCTTGCCGAGTATTTTGAGATCACTGCAGTAATTATTTCCCTGTTTTTCTTTGCCAGATTAGAAAGTTGTAATGAAGCACTGATCCGATTAACAGTTTACAGTACGATGACAAATGACAATGGAGTACAAGGCTTTATGGGGCATTCACACTTCTCTGCTCTACAGAACAATATTGAATTTTTGCTGCTCGCAAAATGACAAAAAAATTACTCACTCATGAGTCAATATTGAATTTGTGATCACAAAACAATAAAATTGATTATTTCATGTTACGACTGTACTACTTTTTAGTTAGCTTGTTTTGTGTATTAAAATTGGTCTGATTCCGCCTCAACAAATACAGTTTGCAAAAATCATCAATGAGAAATGCTAAATGAGGAATGAGATTTATTTTTCTTGAGACTTCTAGTGGAGCAGGTTGGAACGCATGTCAAGTGGAGGAATGGAAAGAAGAATGAATACTTTTAAACTCATCTTTTGGTTTGCCTGTTCAATTGCTTATTAAGTTAACAGAATGTGATTCGATTGTATTGGGATCTGTACCGAAAAAAGATGAGTCAGATTTTGTCTCCTAATTTTCATTTTCACTTACATGCATACAATGAACTAAATGCCTGAACTGATTCAAGTGACTTTTGTGCATGCTCTATGATAAGTATATGTTTGAAATTCGTAAGTGTAGAATGGCATTTAATGTTGCTTTTCTTCGAGGTTCAATATGAGTTGACATTTTAGTAAATCATTTACTTCCCGATTCAACTACCACACAGTAAAAATATGACAAGACACATTAAAAATTATTGTTCGATGATGATGTGATGACATGTATGTTACATTGCCATTATAATGTTCAGCACTGTATTGTATTTAAGTAGTTTAAATGCAATATCATGTAAGAATGCACATACCTACTTGGAAGTTCATTTCTTACACATTATGGTACACTAGCAAAGCCAGATGTACACAAATGATACCCGTTAGTGTACGCAGTACACTTTAAAAGTCTCTAGTAGATATGATAATGATTTTAAAAATAAAATATCTTTAACAGTTGTGAGTTTTAAATGCGTTTCGGACTTGCCTTGGCCACATCAGGAGAGTTTTACTCCACCACGCATTGTTGATTATGCGGATTTGTTTGGAAGTTTTCTTTCTTCATGCATGATCGATGATCCCAAATTATAACATTAAAGTACTTCCCGGTAAACTATACTATTTCTCTAACCCCAACCCTCTTTCCAACTCCAGCCAAAAATCTGACCTGAAATTCAAGTTAAGCTTCATACTTCACCCCTTCGTTCCAATTTCCAGCACGCTGACTATAAATTTGTTTAATTGGGATACTCTGCGAGGTATGAAAAGGTCAGACTTAAATTCAGCATCTCAAGTTGTGACTACATTCTGATTTTTGTCTGATCTGACTACGAAATTCAATGAACTTCCGAAATTATTAAATGGGGACGACATGCACAATAAACTGCCTTAGATAAGTTGGATACTTCCTCGAGTCCATACATACATAATCCAAGCTTTTCGATTTTTCCGCCTATTTTCAGTAACGCAATATTTCAAATTTGAAATCTGATATCAAATTTGGATTCTGTGTCCAAAACCACCTTGGATATGTTTTTTGTCTCAAAATTCTAAAATTTGAATTTTCCCGCCTATTTTCAGTAATGTAGCATTTCAAATTTAAATCTGATATCAAATTTGGATTCTGTGTCCAAAACCACCTTGGATATGTTTTTTGTCTCAAAATTCTAAAATTTTAATTTTCCCGCCTATTTTCAGTAATGTAGCATTTCAAATTTAAATCTGACGTCAAATTCGGATTCTATGTGTCCGAAACCCCATTGGATATGATTTTTGTCTCAAAATTCTAAAATTTAAGCTTTCCCGCCTATTTTCAGCAATGTAGTATTTCAAATTTTTAATCTGACGTCACATTTTAATTCTACGTGTCCGAAACCCCCTTGGATATGATTTTTGCTATCATGCCATGCCATGAATGGAAGAAAAGTGGGAATAAGGGAAATGTAAATAAGAAAAAGGTGACGAAATACATATATGTCTTTTATACTTCGTGATAAACACCACACACACAAAAAAAGGTATTCAACAGTAAGAGGGCAGACAAGTAAAAAGCAAAGGTTGAGTGCCTACACGCAGGATCGTTGCTTATGATATGATTTAACAGAATCACTATATAAAAGACAATGCTACGTAACTTGGAAGTTTGTATGTTTTCCCCTTCTCTCCTTTACATGCAACTACTGCTACTGCTGCTTACTTATTACACTTGCACCATAACAACATGTGACATGACAAGTGAAGTGTTTGCATATCC